>JAQIWE010001029.1:0-17676 GCA_034698565.1 Campodea plusiochaeta
GAATCTTCAAGAATCTTAAGAATCTCGAAAGAATCAGAATCTGGTGTACACCTTTTTCTGAAGTGAATTACCCCTCGGTAAAATATAAATATTCTTTATTCCCGATTTTATTACATCTAAATAATAATAATTATTATTATTATTTTAAAAATCTACAATACTGTATGTTGAAATAATCATACAATAGTTCCTCGGGACACTTAGCTCCCGAATGCAAAACCTCTTACAGCTGATGTCTGATGCCATTGATCTTGCTCATCTTCCCAAAAGCAACCTTAATGCGTTTCTATACCTTTCGATTTTGTTTTTATCATGCAATTTCTTCTTTTTTGTATGAATGTAGCCTTGAGCGTGCAGAGGTTGTCGGGTGGGTCCATGAGACAAGAAGATAGTGAAGAAGAGCGAAGAAGCATGTATGACTGCCACACCCATGGATCTTCTGCCGTTTCAGCAGCATCAGAGAAGGACCGTAGGTTAGAGAGGGATTATGTTTTGGCTTGCGAAAAAGATGGTGTTTTCTAGTTATGGGAAATTTTCCTTTTGGCATTTTGTGATAATTGATTAATTAATGTCAGACAATCATAATTATTTCATAATATTTAAAATGGTATTAAATATTAGTCTATCAAAGTAGTCTGCCCAACAGGTAGTAGATTTATAGTATGTCATCTGTATCCACAAATATCAGGGGACTTCAGTTAACAACCCAGAAATTAACAAATAAATTAAATGATCGAAACACAATTCTGATATGTTATACTCTGAAAAGAATATTTGTAAAACTTTTCAAAGATGTTTTGAGTACATAAATATATTTTCGAAGGTATGTTCTCTTTAACCCATTCAAACAATTATATTTACTTGATACATGCATATATAGTTGCATTAGATTTAGTTTTCTTTATGCACAATAGACACAAATGATTTCTAAACTGTTTTTCAATGATTTTATTTTGGTAAGACGTTTGTTCCAACTGCCATTCAATGGAAAACATGGCATATCACTTATGGGAAAATAATAATACTTTACCCAGTAACAAAACATTTTACAGTTTACATTGATAATTCATTATGTTACCTAATCTGAAAATGGATGGAAAAGATAATTTTTCTATAAAATAATAAACCAAAAATTTAAAATCTGCCAACGCCCATCAGTGAAATCCCATCACCGAAATACTTGGTACGGTGCTTCTAAGATCAATTTTCTTTTCTCGTAATTTTCGCTTCTATCTCATTCGCATACCTTCGTTTCTTCATTCCACAGCGAAGATGTAATTCATTCATGATTTTTTGTCTTTCCTGGTTTGAAAAGCTCAATGAATGGTTGCGTCAAGGACTCTGGAAAATTTATTATCTGGGACTAGGTATCATCGAATATGGGCATGAGGTAAATTATGACAGTGGAAAGTTCTATATATGAAATTACTTTTAGAATTTGTATTTAGAAATATTACACCTTTTACTGGGCTCATTCACATAATTATGGCAAAAAGAAAACAATATTTAAAAGAATTTTAATTTTCTTGGTAGATTTTCAACTTTACAGTAAAGTCATTATAGTGAGCTTTATGAAATGTACTGATATTTTCTGTAATTTATTTTAATTTCTGATGTAGAACCTCGTAGAAAATTAACATTATGAATTCTCAGAAGAGGAACTTTCATATTGATATTCAATATTTGAAAGAAGTATTGTAAAAATAGAGTTCAAAGTGATGGTACTAAACTGCGATTTTGTTTACACATCATGGATGCTTACTTTTAACTGATATATATATAGAAATAATCGGTAGTTTTTAATTTTTATCTCTAACAAAATCTCCATTTTTTTCAAGGAATATCATTTAATCTGATCAAGAACAAAATCGAAAATATTGTTGATCTCATTTTCACAAAATCACATCATTTCAATTATAATTCAATTTATTTCATCTTTCGATACAATAACAAAGTTCATTTCCCTATTTTCATAATAATTGAATCTTTTCACCGAAAACATTAAACATTTAACACCATTTTTTTAAATGACTATAATTATATCTAATTTATAAACTCGACTACCTTGACTATAGAGATAGGACATCAGCCTGGATTATTCACTACCGCAACAAAATATTATCAAAAGCAAAAATAATATTATCAAGTGCAATTACACCATGTCGAAATAATTCGTCGATAACCAATTATGATACTCTCGATTTTTTTTTTTTTGTAAAGTAACCTTCAAAACTATGACTCCACTAGCCCAGTAGGGATGAAACGATCAATGAATTCCTTTCATCATTATTAATGAGCTACTCTTGCGTAATTTTGAGTTCTCGTCAATGAGAAAATTATGCGAGAGATCGTATCATTGATATGAATTAATGAGAGCAGTGTGAAAAATCCTTCTATTGATTGTTTTTGTTTTGTTTTGAATTTTGGAGTATTGGTGTCGCGAGGGAGTAATTATGAGTTTTGTTTGTTTTTTCAATCTCTTTGTTTTGGTGAGAAAAGACATTTAACAAGAAACTCAAATATTTAATTCGCGTGCATTGATATCTAATTAATGCTGATGATTTTTTTTTTTCAATCTTTTACTGAACGCACATTTGACTTTCACAACCTCTTACAAAGAGCAAATGAGATCGTGTAATATAATGTATTATAACAGTGATATATATTTTCCAGTAGATGCAGGCACAGTCATTATCTCTTGCAGTTTTACTGTACTGGTAAATTTTACTAAGCCAAAGTAAATCGAAGCTTATACTCGTTAAAATTTTTAGTGAATTCATTTAAAATTAACAACATGAACTCTAGAATCCCTGAAAATTTTGAGTATTGCGTAACAATAACTTTGTCACAGTGGAATTATTGCAGGATTCATAAAAATACAGACAGTCTTTAATTAACTCAATTTCCCAATATCAGTCAATTAAGAAAAAAAACTTTGCGCCAGCAAGAACTGTCATGAAATAATTTGTTCTGAATTGAAGGAAACTGAATCAATTTTTAAATCTGTTTATAAATTTTATAGAAAATTGGGAAATAATAGATAAGACTGTTCATTCAAGTACTGAGACATTCAATATTAATACACTTCCAGAAGCTATTTATATGGTTTATGGATGCCATTATCAAGTCGCTGTTATATTAGCATCAGGAAGAATGATATAATACCTAGTGCGTGTGGAAGTCTTCGCATACTGACAATTATCCAGTTTATTGAAAACTTATTTTCAGACAGCTGAAATTACGTATGCTGTTTGAAAATGAGTTTGCA
Source organism: Campodea plusiochaeta (assembly GCA_034698565.1). Classification (NCBI taxonomy): domain Eukaryota; kingdom Metazoa; phylum Arthropoda; class Diplura; order Rhabdura; family Campodeidae; genus Campodea; species Campodea plusiochaeta. Next base: position 3,269 of record JAQIWE010001029.1, read on the forward strand.
ATAAACTCGAAAATTGACTAAGAACTCTCTTCCATTTACTGAGATAGGAACCCATCAAAGGTGTCAAAAGACACAACAGTTGACGAACAACTACAACTGGTCCAAAGACAACAAAATCCAGCATCGTGACTGATGCGACATTATCAAACTTAAACCTAATCACTAATAATAATGAATGAATTGAGGTTAAAAAAGTGATTGATTCTTCAGCAATCGTACGAGTAGAGATGTTATCCCGAAGGACAATGGCATTTCACCTTCCTTCTGAATCATTTCACTCCTCCTTACCCCTTCAAGTTGGGCCACACCCAATCACCTTGGGAGATGTGGGACACTTAGATGCCTCCTGGACTCGTCCGTATGACGGGCTGCCCCAGGGAGATCGCTTTGTACCGTTACTATTCAGAATTTTGGAGAGAATTTGGATGGTAATGTGTAATTGGGATTGAAGTTTTTAGTTGGGTTTGCAAGTGGATTTTTAATTGTTAATTTTGTTTCTATGACTCTATTTCATCCTTATATATGAAGGCTTTCTAGAGGCATTGTGAATATCAGCAATCGAAAATGAAATTAGAATAAACAATAACTGTGGGAAAATAACTATTTAAGTTAAAATCTCATATCTGAGAGGAGAGGATATCTGAAAGGAACTGTTTCATTGTACAATATTCATATAAAAACTAAATGGTTCAGTAGTAAGACTGAATTTACCCTTATTTTTAATAACAAAAATCTTAGTTACCTATTTTTATGCGCAGCTATACATTACAAAATGTTCTCCTGCAAAACTGCTTGTAATCTCGGAATATTTAGAGAAGTCAACGGAAGTGAATATATTACAATATTAATATCTACCACAGGGATTAAATCATATAAATAATCAAGCAGAATTTGACTGAAGTTATTCAGGAGAATATGGAAATACCAACACAAAATGAAATATTTCTTCATAACACTATTAGTCTATGTTTTAGTCCAATAATCTGATACAATTTAAGTAACATCTACACCTGTCATCAGAAACAACAAATCAAACAGGCTAAACGTTTTCTTCGAACCCCTCTTTTGCGCAACACACCATATTAGTTTTCCTCATGCAGAATCAACACAAACAATCATAGCAGTGCTTTAATTACTGTTATCAAGAGTACCGCAGAATTACGCAACGAAATGGAGAGTAATACGATGTTATCTATAAGACCCATACAAAAATAAATCAAATTTTAATACGAACTTTCACTCGCTTGTGAGGTACAATAACAAAGTAACTACTATATTACGAGGAATTGTATAGAGGACCTACCACATGGATTTATGGTTATTCATGGTTTGAATATGTTGGACCAATTATGTTGCTGTGTTGTTGGTTCATAAGAGAAATTTAAGACGGTATTGAGAGGCTTTGTATTATTGAATAAAATATAGCCTTTCATATTTCACTCTTTATTAGAAATAATAATTAAATTAGTCCTGTGGAATTAGTATATTTTGGTCTAATTTTTTTATATAGTAAAAACAGAGGCAACTAGGAAATTATGCAAAATTAACGAGCAATCACTATACATGGAATGGGAATCTTTCAAGAAATTATGTACCGATATTTAGCAGTGTTTAATATCAATATATTAAGTGGTAGCGAAAAAGTACTGTTTAATACAGCTATTGAACTCTTTATGAAAATTATTAGAGGTGGTGTAGGAGCGCGATAATGCCATAGAAGCTGACAAGAAGATAATTATACCAGATAAAATTCAATGTCAGCAGAAATTTAAAATGAAACTATTCAGATGAATTACTATACAATTCTTTTCCACTCTATAACAGTCTACTCAAAAAACTAAAATATTCAACATTAAAAACTCACACTAAATCAATTAAAACGCACCAACCAACAACAAACAAAACTCAAAGATTCATTTTCCTCATGAAATAATGATCATCTTCGTTTATTTCCTTGAGGCTACTGAGAATAATTATTTCTTTTTTGCTGGTCATCTTATTCACAGTGGGTGGGAAGTGGGAAAAAGCGAGATTCTTCAATGACAAATAACCTTATTAAGAGCTCTACAAGTTCGCTTACATGCGGGAGCTTCTACAGACCACTTTTATTAGGTCACTTTTCATTTCATAAAAGTCGCAAAAAGTATTTTGTTTGTTTGGTTGTGTTTGCAGTAATGGAGACAACAGTTGTTTGGACAGCATAATTTAATTTTGTTGAAAAAATTCTCTGTAGTTTAGAGTGTTTTGTGTCAGTTTGGGTGATAAAGAACAAGAATTTTTGAAAATTCGAATGTTTTAAATATTTCGAATAATCAGTAAATGAATTTCTTATACATTAGAAGTAACATTAATAATATCCTTACTCCTGCTTTCCATTGCCTTAAATATGTACATTAAATAATTGAAATATCAACTACTGAATTATTTATAATATGTACTTAAAATTTCTATGAATTTGGATATTGAACAATTATTACATATTTTCACAAAGGAAACTATGATTGGTTTAAAAATATGATTTTGTTTTACGTAATATACACTACTTTCTATAATTTTCGGTATCATATTACTAAATTTCGTCAAGAATTTTTTAGCAATAAAATGTCTTCATTTAAAGTTTAACTAGATGGACAGATAATGAAACACTGAAAGAAAAATATTTGCATATAATGATTTCATGTAGATTTCCCTGATACATTTTCATTCGGATTTAATTGGAGACATTGCTCAGGGTGTCAAGAAACCTTTTGCTAGCAGTCTACAGCACGATGATAGTCAATAGGAAGTGTTATACACAATTAGAAAGGTATTTTAAAATGGAATTGAAGTAGGTAATAAAATTTAAGATAGGCGAAATGTGCGAAAAACGATCACCAAAAATCTACATTTTGTCTGTACTGAGAATTTGGTAAAATCGTTAGATTTGAATGCCAAAAGCAATATTTTAGCTACGAACAAAATGATGTGAGAAATTTATTGCCAGAAAATAAATCAATGATTACTACTTGATGAGAATCCAATGCCGGGTTTGAAACATACAGTAGCAGTGTTATTTTTGGAAACTGACCACAGTGCTTATATTCCAAGTAAAAATTTAGTAGAGTATATCAATAGATTCCGGTTTTAATTATATTTAAAATGGTGTATTATTTGTATATCTTATGGGAGATTCTGTGACTCCCTAGCAAAAGGTTACATGACACCCTGTATAAGCGATAACAAGTACTGCTAGATTTAAAAAAAAAAATTCTTTGTCTTTTATCGACCTCTAGATGTTAAACCATCTTATATCAAAATTAAATTTTACTCATATGTCATCTACAATATATTACGTTTTATTTTCTCAAGTTCTGCAACTTCCAAAGCCCCATTTTTCTACCCCAATCCACCTTAATAACCTTATCCACGATTATAAAATCCCATAATTACATCTTAGCGTATCAGAACATAAATCAAGCCACCTCCGAGCATAATATATCAAGCGATGGTCACTTTGATAAACTTTATAAAATCCCACAATGCTCTTGATGATTCTCTTGGTGAAAAACAAGGTGAATTGTTGCCCTTGCCCCAAACTTGTCGGGGGTAAGGGTGAACTCATTCCACCACGCCCAGTTACCTTCTGTTATGCTAAATCAACTAAAGAAGATGGGTGGATGATGATGATATTGTAATAGATGATGTAGGGAAATGTACTAGTTTTGTTGTATAGGTGTCGAAGTGTCATTGAATGAAGCATTTATAAGAAACTGGGAGTAAACTTATATGCAACGATCTGTCGTGGTGTGAAAAGATGTATATTTGTAATTCTAGTCGAATGGTACAAATTTAATTGTTAAATTATTACTCAGATCGTTTTCAATCACTTTGTTTTTCTGTTTATTTATTTTTACATTGTTCCAGTAAACTGTTCCTTAATTTATTTTTAATGCAATGTTAATGTTCTAAAAGCTTTTCTTAATCTTATAAGCTAAAGCTATAATCATTACTTCAAATTGAACATCACAATGACGGTGCTTGTGATTGCATAATTAGAACATTATCAGCGATACACCTCCATTTTGAGATAGATGAAATTATCTCCAATTCTACGAGATGCTAACAATTTTGAATCAGGATTATTTTATTTATCTACTGTTTTCAAATTAAAATCGTGTAAGTATTCATTTATTTCAAAATTTATTGAACTCTTCCTCCTATATTATCATAATATCTTCTTTAATTTAAATTTAAACCAGTTTGAATATCTTAACAAGAATTAAATCCTCGGGTATTCATTTCTATCGAATTAAAAAATCTGATATTTCAGTGCTAAAGATACTAGTACCTTAGAAAATTCTCGAAAGTACCAAATCCATACCAGAAGAACAAGCGGCGTAAAATGAAAAAAGAAGAGGCGCCAACGAAAAGTGGGAAATTACATGAGAAAAAAAAGTTGGTAGCGTAGGTTGGGTCATGTTCTTCGAGAAGCGAAAGATTAAACGGTTGATTTATTTCTTAGTGACAACCCAGTCGTTCAATAGCATTGGAACTTGCTTGTTTATGAACTTCCCAATTAGTAGAGTGTTACTATTGCTCATTACTTAGAATTATGGTAACATTTAGAATTGGATTGGTAGATGATTAAAAGGTTAACGGAGATTTAAACTGAGATTGCTAGGTCGTAAGTTTTAAGATAAGGAGGTTTTTTTATTGGCTCTTATTAGAATATTTGTTGTGCTTTTAATAAGAGCTAAAATGAATTGTAAATTATACAGTAACTGTTATATCTGAGAGATATGGATTTAACACTATTCGAATTTGCTTGTGTTACGATTGGTAAATAAATGACAAAAATTTTGTTTCATTTATGGATTTACCAATTGTAACACAAGCAAATTTGTATAACTGGTTCTGTAAATTTTCATGATGTTCTAATAATTTATATTTTCTCCGCTTAATTTTTTTTACATTATTATTATTATATTTCTGAAACATTTGCGTTTCTTAAAAAAAAAATAGAAATCATGCTGTAGTGTGTGTAAATGTTCTAAACAGTAGATTTGTTAACCAGCTTATTATTATTGAACGCTTTTCTCCTTTTTTAAAGCATTAATTTATTCGGACATAAAAGATATCCTGTAAGATAAACAGTATACCGCGTTTCATTATAGTGTCTTTTTCTTTTCTGAAGCTCACAATTTTTAGTCTGCATTGAATTAATATATTATAAATTTATAATGCTATTGAATCATTCGATCAACGAAAAATTAAGACAATCTTTAAAGTATTATTTATTAAAGATGCAAGCTGAATTTATTGCTCATATATTTTTTCTAGAACTATAGCTATTCAAAAAATTGACAAATATTTTACACTGATTAACATTCAGTTCGACAGTTCCTTTTATTCGTTCATTAATCCATATGTTTATAGCAGTAATATTATTTTATAGATCATTTTTCTGATCTTTTGTAAATTCTAAATTAATTGAGTCAATTTAATCCAAAGTATTTGTGTCTATAGTCAGAAATATATCTTTATTTTATGAACAAAATTGACTTTTGATTTTCAAACTTTTGTTAAATTTGCAACTTATCGACCAATGATGTAATCGTACATTACATTAATATTGACGTAAAATATTACCACTTTTCAAAATGTAAGGACGAAATTCAAAGTTATTGTTACTACTACTGTATTTTCATTTCGTAATACAAAGCAATAAAAATTATTTAATAATGAATCCTCATTAGCGCTTAGGACAATAAAACAATATATTTTCAACTTCATATATAATATATTCTTTGTTTTAGAACAATATCGTTTTTTTACAATAAACATCTTTTATTAAAAATATATATTTCAAGAACAACAAATTTTCGTTTACACACAATAAAACCTGTCATACTTTTTAACATTTTTATGACAGAAAAAATATAATTCTTAAAATTCAAAAAACCACATTTCATTTTGACATTGAAATTTCCTGACTAGTGCTGACGACAAAGTAGTAGCACTTTTGAAAAACGAATGTATAAAATTGCAGAAATAGTACAGTATAAAAATGTTAATATTTTAGCCTCATGGAAAATTTGGCAAATACAAATAGATGAAGTGTCTAATAATAATAATAATGATAATATTAAAAAGTGTATAATATAAACAGCTGATAGCAAAATAGGTGGTTGAGCAAAACAATTCCAACGTTGTACAGAAAAAACACACAAAAAAAGAATTTATTCGAAAAGAGATTGCAGTAATGTTTATTTAACAAAAATATTTCCAAATGTATCGTGAAATCTAATTTTATATGGTGCAATATTTGATTTGATTTGGTTTTTGGCGCAACAAATTGCCACGCGAATTGAGTCATTTTAGATAATCAAAAGTGGAATAGTTCCTTATATAATTTAAAGAGCGAAAGTTTAAATTTTGACCTCAGGTATAACTGTAAATTTAAAGCCACAAAAAGAAATTAACGATAATAATGGGATGTCGTAAAAAATGTAAAACGGGAGAAAACATCTAATTTTTTTGTTTACCTAAAAATTTCTTCTTTTTGCCCTCGGGTAATTTCATTAAATGCCAATTGACCACTGAGAAATCAAACTGCTTTTATTGATGGTCAGACAACAAAATAAACCTAATCAACCTGAGATCATCACTTCTAAAAAAATGTTGAAATTCAGCAATAAAGTGAAAGTTTTGCACAGATGTTTTCCAATTGTCTAATACTTTATCATCTACGTCAGTCCATAGATAATTTCTTCTGTTTTGGATATTTTTTGTGCAGATCGTAAGTCAGCAGGGCGGGGCACTGCGGACGGGTTTTGCCAAAGGAATCTTTAATGTGACCTAATTTTCTCCTCAGCATATGCAAAAAAGCGCTTCTGTTTTCACTAATTGAATATGTTACGAGTCCAAACAGGAAAAAAGTCGCAGGTGTTAAAAGAATTCGTTTGAATGTTAGTTTTGTTTATTTCGAAAGAATATTTGCTAGAGAATCAGCGAGAGTAAATTTTATATCTGAAAGCTTCAACTGTTACAAATATAGACCTGAATAAATAAATTTAAAAGAAACTCAGAGTTCTAATTCTGATTTTCCTAAAGTACATCATAAATATTTTAGTTCAACAGTTTCAAAGATTCTGCTGAGGACAAGTGAAATAAATTTATACTCGCATTTTCAGAGGGCTGCGTTTACTCCATTATTTGAAATATTACATCAAATCGTATCAGAAAGAAGATAATAAAAAGAAAGAAAAATAAAGAGAAGGAAGAAGATTCCAAAGCACATTACAACTAAATTTTTCTGAAAGTCGTTTTTATTATTATGAAAATGGATTTATAACTTAATAATTAATAATTTGGTATAGTATAAGAAGTTGCAAGAAATATATTTAAAGTCAAAATAGTTCTACAGAGTTCAACAAATTACTATTAATGAAACGGAAAATAATGGTGATGAGAGAAAACTCAATATATTTTAGAATTTGAAAATGCACCATTGTTGTAGAAGAAGAACATTGTTTTCAGAAATATTTGATACAGTACTACAACCTCTTTATAATTTTTTGTTTCATAAAAAATGGAAAACCTGACATGTGACTAGTACTTTTCGTTTATAAAATTCCCTTTACCATTTTCATGTGCACATAATGAAAAAAGACCTATTTTACGCTGTTATAAAAATATCAAACTCTATTAAAAACTACAGGAAACAAACAGCTAGTTATAATCTATTAAATACTATAATATTTGTTGGTATAAAATAAGGAAAAAGGACAGTTTATAGCAAGAATTAACTTAAAAATATGAACAACCTTTTGTTATATACTATCACACTTTTGTTGAGATGTCGTACGGACTTTGAACGAAGTCAACATATTGGTAACCATTTTTCATAACATTTTGAACTAGTTAAATGGCTGTGTTGATTTCTCCGATATAATATTGGTAACTAAATATTTTTCCGGTGTTACACTTCTTTGGTTGAGGGAGTTGAACTTCGATTACTCGATGTTTCATCTCGATTATTCGTTTTGGTTTCATCCGGTGACGTTGAACATGATTCGTGTTCTTCTTTCGAATCGGGCGTAGTTTCGGAATCGCTGTGCGATCGAATTTCTTCGTCTTCTTTCAAACTTATCGAACCAGAGGACGCCGATTCTGACGGGGAGAGTAAAGTTCCCGACGGTATCTGGTTCGAGTTTTCGGATGTCGTAACTTTTCCCATGAATTTTCGAATTTCTTCGAAATACGATTCGTCGTGGATATTTGGTTGCGGTTCGGTTTTAATTTTCGGGTTGCCGTCAAGGATTGTCGGACCGTCCGATTCGTGTTTCTTCAAATGACGATCTAAGTTCGTTTGTTGACCGAAACATCGATCGCAAAGCGGACATTTGAACGGTTTCTCTTTATTATGAATATTTCTAACATGTCGTTGAAGATTTGACGATATACTAAAGGAGCGTTCGCAGTATTTACATTTGTACGGCTGTTCGCCCGTGTGTGTACGCAGATGCCTGGTCAGGTTCGCCGACCTCGGGAAAACCTTTCCGCAAAATTTGCAGGTGTATCGGTCTTTCAGTTTATTAACATGTGGATTCAAAACTTCGTGGAACGATTTCGGATGATGATGTAACCGATCGAGTTGCGGTTGTGCGCGCGACATCATCTCGAACGCACTATTTGGATGATGCTGTCGACCGTTACCGTTTAACAGCGTCGGACCCATGAAAGATGGAAACTGCCGTGGTGGGTACGGAACGAGGTGTTCAGGACTAGGGGGGAAAGGTACTGCGGATTTTTCCATTCCTCGATACATCGCTTCAAGCATGAACGGTCGGCTATAAACCGGGTGAGAGAAATTTGTACTAGGATGTTCTTGCGAGATTCGTGGCATCATTACCGGAGACATCGGAGCTTTCTTCTCGATTGTTATTTCTCGTCGGATTAATGCAGGAACGGGCGATTCGGGTGACGGTTGTTGAATAATATTTTGGTTTTCGTCCTCAATTAAAAGATGCCGTCCTTTTTTATGATCCATCCGCAAATCCAACGGCTCGTCATCCGATTGTTCCCCATCGATTTTCGGCCTGTTAGCGGGTGACATTCTAGGCCCAGCTCCATTTGCATTTAAAGATAAATCGAAAGGCATATCGGCTTCATTTTGTCTTCCTTCTCCATTCGGAGGCGACTCACGAATTGTATCGGCCGGGTATAACGCTCCTTGCTTGGGAGAAATGTCTCTGACATGTCCAAAAGTCGCGGCACCAACTCCGATCATTTTCCGGGGACTGGAATCTTTTTCACGCATTCTTGGTGAGGCTGAGGCTTTTGATGGATGCCGCTGACCGTCACCCGGCGGAAGGTATGCTCCGCGGTCAACTCCTATGATGGATGGCTGGAACAAATGCGCGCCGCCGCCGAAAAGTAATTTGTGATCTTGAAGAAAGGAAGGAAGAAATGGAGGGTGGTTTGGGTCTAATGCTCCTCCGTTGATGAAATACCCCGGGTTAATTCTACGACCAGGATAACCATAGGGAGAAACTGAGTCCACAACGTTCATTTGGAGAAAGAATGGTGATCCCGTTAATGGCTGCCCAAAACGAAATCAATCTGAAACAAAACAGAAAAAAATGTGTTAGGAGTATTCGATTTTTTTCAACAATAATTGACATCAAATTATTTTCATTAAAATATGTTGAATACATTTTCATTTTATTTCCATTTCTACATAGAAATTTGAAATAATTATGTTGGAAACACACACGTTACTTCTTAGATAAAACTTCTTTAGTTAATAGGTTGTGATGTTTCTATGATTAACCTTTTATGTATTAAAATAATATTATAATATTATAATTGGAAATGATTTTTTTTTTAGATTGGTGTAATGACATTTACAGCACTATCATACGACAATTATGATTAAAACTGAACTACATTTTTAAATTCAAGCCCCACCCAGCAAAAGTTGGATACTTATACCAAGGTTAATAAATATAACTCAGAGGGATTCTGATATTGTGGTAATAATTTATTGTGTCATAAAGTTTTATCTCTATAATACGAGAACCAGCAAGAAACAATTAAGTTTTTCTCACTTCGTTCATCTGTAATATTTTCTTTTTGTCAATGTATTGTTTCGATACAAACTGTGACACTGAGTTTAGTAATTATTTAGAGCATTGCTTCTTTCTGCAAGAAGCAATTACAACGTAATTTTTTTATACAAAAATTTAGCGAACATGATTTTCAACAGTAGTGATGTTATCGATTAGAGTAATCTTCGCTTAAAAACTTGCTCCAAATTACTTTTTGAGCAAAACAAGTGCGGAATACTAATAAATCATATCGTCTTAAACTAATTGCCAATTCAGGTTGCTTTTTCTCGAATAGAAATTGAGTTGTAGAGCAGATAAACTTCACACTTTTATCATAATTACTCACAAAAAGCAAACGTATGTTATGAAAGATAACAAGCTTTTTGATAAATGGATCTACTTAGCACGGAAAATATATCTTTTGCAAAATCTGAATAATCAACACCTCAGAAAAAATATCTTTTGTACTGAGAACCAATTTACAGAACTGGATTTCTCTAATATCGAAAGTCCGGTAGCTATTTGGTTTCTTTCGAACAAAAAAGTTATTGTAAAATCTTTTTTCTTCTTTCTATCGGCGGTGTAGCTTTCAAATGAAATTTTCACACGTATAGGTTTTAATGTGGTTTGCTCAACTCGTAAATCAATAAATGAATTTGTGAATTTATTGCAAATCCGGATTTTGGAAAGGTGTAAGAAGAATTATTAAAATCGAGTTCTTATTGCTTAATTCCAGTGGCTTAGTGAGAATTTATACGACATTAATTGTCAAAAGGAGCGTTCAGTTTAATAAGCAAGTTATCATAATTCTTCTGAACACAATAAAGTATTGGGGCAGTACGTGTTAATTTTTGTTTATTAAAACCTATTGTAATTGAGAATATTCTTTATGTACAAAACTATATAGAGTCAGTTGCAGATAGCGCAATATTCTTGACATTTTGACAGATTTAGTTTCATCCTCTGATCACGAAAAATGGTAGAATACAGTATGTAGAAAGTGAACATCTATCGTACTACTGATGACATTTTCGTTGCATTCATACACAGGCAACGATAATATAATAATATTATTCTAGCTACAAAAAATGCTATGTAAAAACTTTCCTCTATTTTAGTATGAACTTTATATTTTTGTGTTAATCAGCTTTCAACAAATGATCTCGTTTTTTAAGAATTACTGTTTACTATGGCTAATAAAATAAGCAAATTCTGATAAACAAATGCATTTTTAACAAAAGTAAGAAGTGAATGTTTTTGACACAGCTATAATTAATTAATATGAAGAAAACAAAGAAGAGCATTTATTTATTTTGTACCACAATATAAAACAAGTTAAAATATTTCATATTATGGCACATTTCGCCTTATATACACTTTCGGTACCTGATAAATTTCAAAGAAAACTAAAATTTACAACCATGCGTGTACCCCATTGTTTAAATACACTGATTAATGATATAATTACAAAAACCGACAGTAGCAATAATTTTACAAGTTTACTACGATATAAGTTGCTACTTGCGTGCAGTACACCCTGCTATCAATGAATGAAACGAGATTACGATATAAACAACGGTAGGCTTTTTTAAAACAATAATTTAGAAAATTGTTCTGGAGCAACTTTTATAAACGAGTTTGGAATCTTCTCATTTTCCAAAATAATATTTTTTGTTCTAATTTTTTTGTTCTTTTGCCGAATACTTTAAAGAAGAGTACGTTGTAAATGAATGACCCTTGTTAAGTTCGAAAACGTAAACCTGTTTTGATTCTAGAAATAAGTTTTTTTGTTTTAGAGAAAGTCCATTCATAGTTGGATAGAATTTTTTTTTTTGCGATGTGCGATTACATAAAAGGTCGCATTTTAATTGCTTCTTTTGAAATTGGATGACGCGTTGAAGAGTTGAAGTTGAATATTTGCTTGTTTTGCTTTAAAACAAATATTGGTTATTTGTAATTATATTAAGTGAAATATTTTAACCATGTGAAAAACATCTATTGCGGAAACATCAACCTGCGAAATGTTAAATTAAATTTGAAAAAAAAAAAAAAATTACCTGTTAAAAAGTTTAAATTGAATGCATTGAATATTTTTTTTTTCTAAAATGTTACAACTCATTAAATAATATATTACACTACTGTAACGTTGTTCTTGTTTGGCGAAGATGAGTGTTAAGCGAGAGCTGACATTGTGAGCAAGCAAAGTTATATAAGTTTTTACAGATTTTCAGTTTGCTGCAAATTAATTTTTGAGACAAAAGAAATTGTATTTGATGTGTAATTAATGTATAATATAACGAATTCTATACTTTTATGAATGCTGTGCAGTTTAGTGTATCGCTCGAATGGTTGAAATTAATCACATTTTTAAAACACATAAAAAAATACCTGCATATTCAGTATAATAATGTAGAGTCAAATTTAATAATCCTGTATTTGATATGTATCGCTGAATTGCAATACGAGTACAACGATTAAATTTTTATAAGATATTTTTTATTCAACACAGAAATTCAGTTGATTTTGTAACGTATTTTTCATTAATATTCTGTAAAATAAATATTTCATGGAAAAATTACTACTTTGTGACTCCATTAACTACCATGAAAAGAAAATTGACTTATTTTCTTCCTCAACAACCAGAAATCATCCATATCTCAACCGTACAATCAAATCCTGACTTCCACAACATCCAATATTTTCCAAATCAAGTCAATAACTTTTTTGAGATAAAATAAACAAAATCCAATCACGAGAAAGAAATCAAAAACCTGTCTTCTATAATAAACACATCAATTTGTAGTCGTGATGAGAGCCATGGATGTTTTTTTAACTAGAATCGTGAAAAATAATTCAAAAAGTCTGACGAAACAGTAGCCAAGATGAATGACAAGCACGAAGCTTCAACAAAGATTCCTCAAATCGCCAGACTGGTTTAATCACTTGCAAATGTTATAAACTGTGTGTGATGAGTAACATTATCACACTTTTGCTTTTTTCAATTACGTCTTAGTTTGGATTATTGAATCGCCAAAGAAGAGGATAGTGAGGAAAAGTATTAAAATTTGATGTTTCGTTTTTTTATTCATTCAAAATTACGATTAAATTTTGGATAAACGAGAAGAACTACTTCACAGAATGAATTAAAATTATTCATCCTATGTATTTCTTATTTTCTGTAAGTTTCCTTCTTGTTGTAAATTCATTTTTTTTACCAAATTTTACCAATTGTCTTGATAACAGCCTTTTTAAAGCCGAAACTGCAGTCGGTAAATAAATCCAACATTTATAGAAGAACTTTATGGCGAATTTTTAATTCATTTTTTGTTCAAAATTGTTGCTAGAAGGTTAAGTTAACATTTAATTAAGACAATTATTTATTTTCGGAGGAGGTTCTCAAATTTAAATTTTTATCAGAGTATTGTCATGAGAAATTAAATAACAGCAGGTTTCAGTGACTATTTTCAAATTTACGTTTGTGCCAGTTATTGGAAAAAACTAAGGAGAATACGAAGTTTCTACTGGCAGATAGGAATGAAAAAAAATATTTAAACAAAAATAACAAAAATAATGATATTGCAAAATTGTGAAGAGTCATAAAATATTTATTTCCTTATTATTGAGTTCAGCTGTTTGTTTTCGCTAGCTCCTGAATATCAGGGTTCTTTTAAAGAACGTCCTTCAAGTTTTAATGTGCTCTAATAAATGCAGTATTATTTAACAAATATCGGTACAAACTCTACTATAAATAAGAAAATAGTGATTTATATTATTGCAAGGTTTTCAGGTAAATGAAATATATTTTTGAAGGAGCTGTCATATTTTTAATATACATAAAACAAGTCTTAAAAATATTTGAAATCTATTTTAGTTTTGCACGGCTGAACAGTAAAATATAATAAATAAAATAAAATGTAAGGTTGAATATTTTGAAACGTGACACCTAGCGTAAAATATGAATGGCATTGGCGGCTGGGAACAGCGCCAATAGTGGCGAAAACGTGACTCAACTGTCACCTCAGATGACCAGCAACTGCCATGACGGTATTATTATAACTTCACAAAATCTAAAGTACAGATACAACAAGTTTCTGTTTCTGTCATTTCGAAAAAAAAAGGAAATACAAATTTGGAATGGTTTTGAGACAAATTTGTTAGACTTAACCTTCACCTGGCATTTTTGCTTTGGGCATAGTCTACTTCTGGGTTTTAATATCAGATACACGAATAAAGTTGACTAAGAGAGAGAGAGAAATATATGTTTATTTACATACTCTGTTTACATACAGTAAATTGACAAATGCCACAGAATAACAA
>JAQIWE010001030.1:0-17675 GCA_034698565.1 Campodea plusiochaeta
GCATTTCGTTTCTTCATAATTTCCAGTGATTCTCTTATGTTTCGCTCTATCCAGTGCTTAGCATGTTTGGTAATTTTAGCTTTACTTCTTTTCTTTTCCATGAGTGACCAGCCGCTGCAGATTCTCTCAGAAATTTCTCTCATTTCTCTCAGAAAGAATATATTAATGAATGTAACTGATTGAAAATTAGAATGGTTACTGCTATTTTCATTTTTATACTTTATGTTGACTTGAATTATGTCAGGCTTATTCTTACATGTTTACCATGAATGTGATAAATTAATGATAAAGAAATTGACGACTAAGCAGAGAGTCAAACACTCTGCAAATACAGAATAACATTGAACAAGTGAAGGAAAAATGTACAGTGGTGGTGTCAGGGGGGACAGGGTGTGCAGGCTCACCCCGTCGGAAAGACCTTCACCCCTGTCGGAAGAAGTCATAAACTCGTCGGAAAATTATGAGAAATAATAAGTAAAAGTAGTTTAATTCCAATGTGATGAAATATGCAAAAAGATCTGAATATTTTGTTGAAATGGGAGGTTTCTTAACAAAAATGGCAAAAAAATATGCCTGGCGGTATATGAGTCCATAAGATTTTGGAAGCACTATACTTTTCATCCGTTTTCGCCGACATTTTTTCATTTTTCAACGTTTTAGTCGACATTTGTTTTGTTTTTTTAACGTTGTCGCCGACATTTTTTTTTCGCTTTTTCCCGTTTTCGGGTAGTAATTACCCAAAGTTCTACCCGACACCCGAAATGAAAAATGGGTACCAGATGGATTACTACTTTTTTTTTAAAAGCACACCTCGTCGGAAAGGCTGGACACCCTGTCAGCTGAATGTCTAGCGCCACCCCTGAAAATGCATTTATATAAATACTGTTAATCAAGTTCATTAAACTGGGAAGTTGTTGTAAGTATACAGTAAGACTTAAAATAGTTTTTATCAGATAACAGTAGAAACAATATCGAAGTATGCAATGTTTCTGGATAAATAACAAGAACAATAAAGTAGGATAATAAATTACCTAAATTAGATTTACCATCAATATTTATTGGTTGGATCGGTTATTATGCTGATTTCTGATACTGGTCTTGTGTGGTCGAAACAGTCGTCATTAAAAAATATTTTAGTTGAAGCTTTTTAATTTTCAAATTAGACTTACTAGAATGTTTCTAATACTCTTTATTAATATAAAATATGTTGTATCTGTTATTTATATAAAGCACCTGGTAAAATAGGGACACAATATTGTATACTCTAAATTACTTACTTAGGTAGTCCGTTAATCAGCATTAAGAGCGGACTCCAATACTAAGTTGGTTTTGCCAAAATTACATCGACGGCTGGCAAGGTCCATAATCAATAGTGCTAACCAAATTGAACCAAACCTGTGCTGACCTATCCTAAAATATCATTTAATCCTTTTAATCAACCAGCACTGTATTTCCTACCAAGTAAGTTACTCAGTGTTACCTTTTTTTATGAATACTGATTTTACCTAAAACCAAAATCAACCAACTGTACCAATGTAAAGAAAAAACATTTCCAATCGACGAGCACTCCTTTCCTACGCCTGTCCCTCCCTCCCTCTCCGCCAAAAGCACATTTTCGCTTTAACGATCTCTTTTGTTTACCCTACTTTACACTCTTTTTTTCCTCCCTTCCATTTGCAAGCGTTCCTGACAAGCGCATCATCATTATTATCAGGTGGGAATAACGGACGTCGATGGGGTACCCCCCTTATTTCCTGTGAGAGGAAGATAATGACGATGATATCATTTAGACCAATAGAGATCCTTATTGTTTTCCCGGCTTTGGTTACACTTCAATTGACATTTAATATTCATTGCGTGAGGAGAAACTTTCAGCTTTTTAAGGGTTTACCAGATTTTTGGAAACCATGTGGTTGGGTTACTGTCGATTCCGGTTTACTGTTGCAGCTTGCTTATAGTAATAATAATAATAATAGTTTATTGTCTCAAAATATATTAGAGATTCAATTACGATCCACAGAGACATATTAAGACATTTACATGGTTGAGTACATTAAATGAAACAAAAAAATAACTATTCACACACTTTACATAATTATAAGGGTATAATGGGTGGAGGAATATATTAGATTAGGTTTATATCAGGGTAATGAGCGGATTGTAGAATGATAATAATAGTAAAATAAAACTACATCAGTTTACTGTCTCATCATGGATTAGCACATGGAGATTTTATTTCTTTGCAAAGGCGATGTCTTAAAACTGCATTTTAAAACTTTCAGTGTAGTAGAAACTTCCAGCTTCAGCAAGATTTAACATCAACGTGTATGCTGAAAGATTTCTTCTTGCATAAATTCACACAAACACACATTAATATCATTATGTAGTAATGTTGAGATTCTGAATCGTATGATAATTATATGGACGATTACTTCCCTCTTTACAGAACTGTCTTACCCAAAGTGACAAAATTTCATGTGCTCACCGTGCTCCATTCTTACCCCTCAACAGCTAAGCGTTTATTGTTGTATGTATGAAATATTCGATAAAAACTTCTCCATTATTTTCTAGTTTTCCGTGTTTTAATAACATTTTTTTATTTTAAAATATGATTGAATAAAAATAACAATTGGTTTTATTCAATGTTTTAATGTTTACATATATACTGATGATATCAGTGGAAAGACTGGAAATAACAAACTGACAGGATTTATACATTAACAACTACGAAAAAAAACACTGCGAAATTTTGGTGAATATTTAAAATACTTTATCATATAAAATTGGAACAAAAATTATTTGATCAAAATGAAGGCATGCAACTATCAGAAATTGAAATAACGATATTTTGAAAAAAATATTCAGTACGACTTGAACCAAGAAGTCGCAAACCTGCTTGAACTCAATAATATTTAGTGGACTCAATCACCAAGAGTTAAT
Source organism: Campodea plusiochaeta (assembly GCA_034698565.1). NCBI lineage: Eukaryota > Metazoa > Arthropoda > Diplura > Rhabdura > Campodeidae > Campodea > Campodea plusiochaeta. Next base: position 2,941 of record JAQIWE010001030.1, read on the forward strand.
CTTCATTCGGTGTATCATTATAGACCTTTATCATATAATATTTTAAACTTCAACATGAAAACATTTACTTTAGAATAATGTCAAAAGAATGAAGAGATTTAATTTTAGTATAGTAAATACAGTATAACAATGCAAGAACATTGTCAAATAGCGAAGCTGATCTTACTTTAATACTAATACCGAAACTATATCTAAAAGCTAAAATCTATATAGAAGTAAGAACAAAAACTTGGTCGCACTAACTGATGAGCACTTATTGCTTGGTGTCCTATATTATTATTATTATTATTATTATTAAAATAAACTATGAAAATTCTCGATATTTCATGAACAATATAACCACAAACGAAAGTACTCTTTTAATCTCATATCCCACTACAAAATTCCCATTGCTGTTCGTGTGGTTGTCCGTTTTGAAAGTTGGAACGTGCGAACACCTGGACCTAAAACCAAACCCGCAATGAACATCTCTTCTCGTTACGTCACGGTCAAATGAGGCATCCAGTCACATGTCGAATTGAGCTTTATTTATGGTTTTATTGTTTGGAGCAGATTGTATGAAGAATACAACAACTAATTCGATGGGGGCAGAGGGGAATAAATTGATACTTTTAATGACAAATTGGAATAAAAGGTGTTGAACATCACATAACATTCACAGATAGGGAGGAGTGATAGGGAATCATTATTGCTCAATATATTTGTCAAAGGAAATATATGGTACGATTGCTGGTGTTATATTAGCGATGTGTTCGGTGATGTGTTTCTCTCTCTCTCTTTTGATGGTGTTGTTTCGATTTTATGTACTATTTTTTTTTAATTAATACAATATATTTGAAGAATAAATGAGTATTAATTTGTTAAGAATGGCAATGATGAAATGCACCCAACAATAACCTTCTGCTTTCTGTAGTATTACCGTGACAAACATATATAAGTATTTCTATATTTCAAATATGAATAACAAAAATAAACTTAATTCCTTCATAAATCATCACTCTCCTGGTACGGTATCTTTACTCGTCCAATATACACTTAAACAGCATCTAAATAAACCTTTATCAGAAATGATATTCTCACATGCAAATACCCAAAGAAAAAAATTATTTATCTTATCCCATCAATCACATGAAAAGCTTTCTCCAATAAATTTGAGTCCACCACCAATAACGATTTTTCATACCTCCATTTCTTCAACGTTCTATAAATGTCTTGCATACATTTTGAAAGAAATAAACAGAGCAGAACCCTTAAAAAAAGAATGTTCTATCGGCTCTTTCATTCTTTTTTTTTTGATAGAAGAGCATTAGTTGTCACCAGAAGACATTTGGTAGAGTATGGAGTCAGCGAGGCGTTGGAGAAGGCAAACTAATTTTTAAATGGATCTGCTAACATGAAAGAACACACGATGAATGAAAAGGATATATCGTATACTGTACTTCACATTCAAACTTCTACTTGTTCAAATAAGGATAGAACTGCTCGTTCGTCGGGATTTGTCACACCATAGCTACATCACCAGAAAGGACAAGGAACGTTACGTCATTCTCACAATTTACATAACCAATCATCTTATATGCGAATGATAGGCGTCTATCTGACGGTTTGGACATTTTCAATTTTAGGTGTAAATTACAATAGGAAATATAAATAGAAAAGTATAGATATATAAGTTAACAAATATGTAAATTAATTGATAAGTTTTATTCGTGTACGTCATCAGACTACGATAGCAGGCAGATTTGTTCGAATATTTCAGTATTTGTTTACTTATTATTAATAAGCTGCCCATTTAAAAATTAATTTTATATTATCGGTATAATGGACTGATTCTTATCGTTGTTGCGATTTCAAATTTGCGTAGTTCAGTGAGTAAATAATTATTTTATTCACAAACAAATATTTTGGACCTATGTCAACATTTTTTAATTCAGTAGTTTGTATAAAAATGACAGAAAATAGCTAAAAAAAAACAATTTCCTTCGAAAAAAAAAGTTTATGCGTATGTTCAATCATTTTTAAATGATAAATCCGATAATTGTTAGAGACTGGATAGCAACTGTAAAAAACTAATTCGAAAGACAATTTATTCTGATTCTAAATAAGGGCCAATTTTGAGTTTCATATTGTTTAATTAATGTTTTCATAAAAACACTAGTTATATGGTTGCACCTTTATTAACGCTACGAGCCTTTAATTCTACTTGTTGTTTCTGATTTCAATATTTTCTTACAGTACCTTGTTAATAAAACATGTTATATATACTGAAACATAGCAGTTACAATACAAAAAATATGATGTTGGTACAAAAAATAAAGAAACAATTTGGTATTTAAATGAAAAATATCTATTATATATTCCTTATTGACAAGGCATATATTCTATATTTTTGAAACAATTCTATCTGACACATAAACCTAAATGCACCATCCTCTATATTGATGGTTTGTAATATTTAGTAGAATGCAATACTGCTTGAAACAACTTAATTACTTTTGTCAATATACATTATGTAAAGTTCATATTATTTTGCTTCCATACATGAAATAGAATCATACCTTTTTTACGTATATGTACCCCCGTAGGGAAATAATCAAGTCTTTCAATAATGTATTGTCTTATGACGGGAAATAGATACTATTGATTTTTCTAAAGCTCCAGACTTCGCGACTATATATACAGTATATAGATTATATTAGTATATGAGAATAAAATGTAAAATTTTATAATTCAGATTAAATGTTATATATAATAGATGTTCATTTAACGTTTACTTTCATCACATATTTTAAACAGATTTTAGCAACTATATACTATCACTGTAAATAACTAAATACAAGCACTCATAAGTTCTAGTGGGGCACTTTTTCTTGTCATGTTCACATGTTTTTACGACTCCAATGAAAACATAAAATTTTAATATCACACATTAAGATAGAGTTGAAAATCGCGAAAACCAAATATAAAAGTCTTTGGTATGTATAATAAGACTAAAAACAACCAATTGCAAAATTGAGATAATTTTGCTAGAGATCTTATTATATCACGAATACATTTTAATTGTTATTTAAAAATGTTTATTCTATATAATATTTTGAATTTGTATATTTTTATTTACAGTGTTTTAGAATTTTTTTATTACTATTATTTTCACTTTTGGTGCATACAAAGAAACAATTTATCCAATATATCATGTCTGATCAACTGCATGTCTAAAGCTCTATATGTCCACAATGTTCAAGTTTTTCTTTCCAATTTCTTTATTATTTACAATTTGATTGTAGAACAGAATTAGGATGGTTGAACTGGATTTTCAAAATAACATTGGAAACTTCCTTAAAATCCTAAACTCTGAATATTGCTTGCTATCACTGCTGGGACTGCAGCAGTGCGTCAAGTGGAATGGCTCAGGATGACGTAGAATTTTGAATATTCAACATAGAATTATATTTTAATACATATTTATATTGAAAAAATCTATTGACTGATATATAGACCTTATTTACTATTTTCAGATATAGTTTAATATTGACATAAATAGAAGATTATATAAATTTGTCTAAAATTATAATAAAACAAAATAAACAGCGGAAATGAATATTATTTCGAGGAAGTTGTTATGTTAGAAACTATACAATTAAAATGTAAATTAATAAATAAAAAATTGCGAAAATCATATTGAACCCAATTTACAAACAGTGACATTTTTGAAGTCATTTCTGCTCTACTGTTAATTATGTATATAACTCTAATACTTCTAACTGTTCTCAGCATATTTTTAAAAGTATTGCATATAAGTAAGTTATGAAACTTATAATATGTATAGGAACAATTCAAATATATAATTATATTGTAAAGGTCAATATTTTATTTTTATCACGATATGTTACCAGCATAACCAACTAAAACAATTATTTTTTAAATTTGATTTTGACCTGTAAAAATTTGCTCCAGAAAAAAAGAACAAATATTAATTCTCCTTTTTCAGAACAAACTTTATAAATTTTATATTCCATATCAATATTGACATGGCCTTGACCAACAAATTCTCGATATAACACATTTACAAAATTCCGTGTAATTATTTGTAGCAATATGTTGTTTTACCCTGTTTATCAAGTAAATTTACACAGCAGTGAGTTCCAACCAAGAGAACAAGCAAGATTAATCAATACTCAAATATTTACTCATTTCAATGAGAATGGAGAGAGGGTAAGGAAAAAGACACAAATTTATAAATTTCAAGAATACAGTTTAGAAAGTGATGAAAATAACAATACACTTTTAATTATTGTTAAGTATTTCTGAGTTTTGAGTAATGCTGTTTAAAATTGTATTATTTGTTCAAAAGAGATTTGGTTGCTATACTTTGAAAACAACGAAAAAATAAAATTTTATAAAATCTGAAGTACAGTTTCCTTTATTTTGCTTATCATTATAATTGTAAATGTGTACATAAGCTTCAGGCGGAAACGAAATGTCATTTTTAACAATGTGATTAGCCAGTTGATCAATATACAATACATTTACATAATATTAAAATAAATTTTAGTTCATATAAAGGTTATCAGCAGTGTAACTTTACTATATTTTACACTATATAAGATTATCAATGGTTTGTTTTTCGCTCACGACATTACCAGTGTAATGGCGTCAACTAGTAATCTTACATCTATATTTCAAAGTGAAATGTCCTGTTTAAAAGTCTAAAAGAATGTGTTTTTGAAATGGTTTTTAATAACAAATATTTCAATATTATAAACAAAAAAACATACTAATTACAAGTACTTTCGAATGTGCTATTTCTTATTTAAACATCTTTTTCCATTCTCGAGTACTAACGATTTAAATTTGTCCGGTTTTTTTGAACCACTAACATTATTTTTGCACAGATCATTACTTTGGGAGTTTTCCTGAGAAATGTATTGTTAAAACTGTCATTTTTGTTCAATTTTAAAGTTTTACATACCGAATGAAAGCTATTTTCATGTGTTTTAAAATAAAGTATTGGATATTTGAATATCCCATCCGGTTGCTGAATAATAGTGTCGGAGAATAGCTTAATAGGTTCGTTTTTTGGGGCCACTCTGTATAATACCGCTTTTATAATTTATTACTTCATAAATACTTAACGTTTTTTTCCCAACTTATACGATTTCTTATGTCACAATTACTTTTCAATTATAATTCTTTAAATTCGCTTCCTTGTTATAATAATACTTGAAAAAGAAAAAGTAACTGAATAAAGTACTTTTCTTATTAATGTTACATTTCACTGTGTAAATATCAAGTGTATCGACTCTTTCAGAAGTTGTGTGTTGTGTATTCTGTAAGCGCAGACAGTTTCCAATGAAGCGCGACTCCAGAAGATCTTAATTTTAGACGTGATCTGAAAACCAAAATATCAATAGCAAAGCTGTAGAATCGACAATCACTATTTCTATTCGGGCAAATAAAGTGAAACTTATCTCTGAAACTTGTATTAGTACTTTCTCTATACGAATACAGCATGCACAAAGTATAAGCAAGATGGTGATATGTAATTGTGTTGTTATTCCGCATTTGCTTTGTTTCTAATACTTTAATTATATAAATTAATCAATTTGTGTTGTGAGTTGAGGAACATATTATGAACCAGAAAATATAGCTTTCTGAGCGTATGAAAACATCAAATAAAGCTAAAAATAATTGGGCTTGTACCAAAATGTATATTACCAATGCAGATTTTACATTTGAATATACATATTTATAAACACGGTAAATATGATTTAATTTCATTCTATATGACAGTTAGCAGAAAATTACAAGGTTTATTTATAGTAGATATAAATTACACTCTTCAAATAAATATAAGATCTATCTTTGTGCTTTTGGGAGTCGTCATTCTGAAAATTATTTTTTATTATTTATTAATACCCAGCTGCTGCTAGTGCTGAAGTAAACAAGCTGTTCAGTCTCAGTGCTTGTGCTGGTTGTCTCATCAATTTACTTCAGTAACTCACTACTTTGTGTAAGGTGATAACTGTTACAAATAACAAACTATTGTCTTAATCTTATTAATTCCCAAAATCAATATAGTATATAAAATAAAATTAACTCCCTTATTGTCATAAGATTAGTATTGATATTCTTCAGTATCAGCAAACTTAATAGATATACAAAAGAGCCCCTGTGTCATAGGACTCCACGTCAGCACTCGCGTGTAGGAGATGCAGATGTATGGTTCTACATATTCATTAATCTTTGCAAGAATTGTAGGCCGTCGTCATTGAGCTTCGACTGTCCTTTACTACAGGATTTTATATCTGGTAATCATTTTTAAGAGACTGGGTGAAGAGTCGTCCCAAAGAAATGTGAAACGTAAATAAATTTAGTCACACTCCGAATTTGAACCCGGGACCATCAGCAACACAGTACAGTGAAAAACTATGATTGATAATACTGTATCTTGACTCTGCAATCTTGAATATTATATGTAAACGACATCTCTAAAAAAAATCAACATAATTTAAACATTCAGTGATAATTAGGATTATTTCAATCTCTACATTTCTATTTCCAAAAGAGTAGTGGGGCAATGCAAAAGCACACAAATTCCGTGAAGCATTTAGTTAAATTATTTGTACAGTGCTTGAGTATGTTAAATATTTCCCGTTTCTTTAGTCTGCCTTGTGGCAAATTCTATATGCATTTTCAAGTCACCAGAGAATTCGTAAAAAAGTACATAAATCAGAAAAAAAGAACATCGTGGCTTTAAATTGTAAAGTAAAGAAAAAATAATTCTCTTTACTTTTCTTTTACTTTTGGAGCGATAAAGCTGATGAGATTGTATTTGCTAAGATAATTGTGATGAGATGTTTGAACGCGCCTAAAGTATACAAACAATAATGTATATTTTAATGGTTGTACATGTGGTTTCAAATCTTACAAGAAAAAACACTTTCTTTGGTTAATGAATTCATTTCATTTTTTTTTTCTCGTTAGGAAAGTGACTCGTCATAATTAGCGAGTGTGATATATTAGTAAAAATTATAAAGTAATATCATGTATTAGGGAAAACGAAAGTTGGAAATTATATTTCTATGATACATGTAAAACAGTAAATATTTTTTTAACTATCATGTACTAAAGACAAAAAAATTAAAATTATGGAAAACATTTACACCATGTGCGAAGAAAATAATGAAAATTAAGTATTGAATCATTTTCTGATTTTTCTCCAACCTCAATGCATAAATGATTAAATGAACTCCGTATAATGTGATCCGTTTGAACAAATAATTAATAAAACCTCTGTAACATTACTAAAATGCTCCAGGCATATTGAACGCTATGATGTTTCCTATATTCTAATAAACTATAATATGCAGTAAACATCAATAATATTTTAAACCTTTCATGTAATATTATATTATATAGCTGCCCGCAATTTATACCATTGGTTGACTTGCATATTATTACTATGTGCATAAAGTGTCAATCAACTGCACTGAATTATTAGATTGCAATAAACGTATATAATAATAGACTATATTTAATATTACATTGAAGAGTTATAGTTAAATATCTATTAAGTAGAAAAATGGTGTGAATTGATGCAAGGTGTTATTGAGTTTTCGATGAATGAGTTATTGTATGTTTTCGTGTTATTACCATAACCGTGAAATTTGGTTGAGTAACGTCAACTATTTCATAAGTGTTGATATTACAGTTGTGATAATGTATACTACATGTTATTAATAGTTTGTTAGTAGTTTTGTATATGGAATATCGGTTTATATGTTAGAGGTGCTGAATGATATAATAATATTTTTTTCTTTTCATTGTAATTCTATAGGACTTCTGTTAACTTCATTAATATGTTTTATATTATTTGACGTTAACACAAATTTGAATATTTACGTTTTCTTTTGTGATAATGGATATTCGACATCAACAACACAAAAATATAAAGTGTATTAATTGATATAGTAATGCACAATGGGCTGAAAATTAATGGCTCCATCTTCCAAACTACAACTGCCAGAATAACTTATAGATTCATTCCAAATATTGTAGAAATGGATTTTCCAACCGACAACATCGTCCAACTTATTTTCAAATGGTTGAATTATGTTCCAGAATAATTAGCTGAAAACTAATCAGAAGTAACAATGAAATACAAAAAAAACTTGTCCTGAAGTATATATTTTTCTGCTAATTTTAACGATTTTCTGATTCATTTTGTCTAAATGAAGGTAATAGAAATGCTCAATAGCAGAAAATATTATAAGGTGATAGAGCATGAACAAATTTGTTATTTAGTGTATATCACATCTTACATAGTGTTCTCTATAATAGATAACCAGAAGTTTTGAAACTGAAAGACATAACTAAAATGAAAAAGACCTTGGCAGATATGTCATCTGACCTTCTCCATAATGCCTCTGAAACCTTTCTGAATCATTATGGTGGATAGTGCTGCGGCATTAATTTCTAAAATTGCCTAACAGTTTTGAATTTCATGTCAACGATTCTAGCATCATATTCCTTGAACAAAAATACCGAGAAGTTCGGTATGTATTTACTATTTAATTATAATTTTTTACTTCCATGTTAAAAATACTCATATTAAAATTTCATTATCATATCAGAAGAGGTATTTGCTGCAAAGTGCAAACCTTATAGCAATTGTGAAAATAAATAGATACGGGATGCAGTAAACTAAAGAAATCATATGAAGTGGAATTTTAGTATGGGAGCACAAATGCAAATCTTCACAAAAGAACACAGGCAATATGTTGTCTGTTTTCTTTGTAAAATTTCAAAACCTGTAAAAAAGCGAATCATTATCGGCAAATATATCAAAAGTTAACTTATTTTGCAACATGACTCATTCACTCATCTTTAAGAACTCAAATTACCACAATAAACTGACATCACTCAATCCATGTTAAAAAACAAACTCAACAAACTTCAAATATGATCGCTCTACCTTCATCATTCCCATACAGTAAAATAAGTCTCAACAAATTACTCTATATAAAGCATCCCTTTCAATGAGTCCTAAATTTACAAAAGAAAGCGATTTGAAAAAAAGCTAAGAGAGATTTATCTGCGAGTTAGTCTACTACTGCAATATGCAAAAGGATAGTGTTACTCTCTTCCCTCTATATATATGATGTATATACATATATATGATGAAAGCATTGAAAATCAGGAGACTCTGGATGATGATGATGAAACTGAGAGAGGAGGAGGGGGGAGAAGGGGGGGGGAGGTAGGAGGGGGAGAGACTTCATTTCCCCTTCTCTCTCCATCTAGCATACCTTCATCACAGGCCCAAATATTTGCACTACGCTACTGCAAACAGATAGCTTATTTGGTTGACGGCAATCGTCCCTCTAGCTCCAGAGTAGATAGATAGAGAGAGAGAGGAGGGGGAGAGAGAGGGAGGGATAGGAGGGGGGTTTGGCTTCAAACGCCTTCCGACCGACACTCCATATAATATAAAAGCCTTATATACTACAGGAATATTACATTGCCTAAAGCAGGTTAAAAGCGTATTTTGTTCCTCATATTATATGATAGTAGTGCCTCTCTCTCTCTCTCTGAGCTCTGTATATAGTAGATATATATATATAAAGAGAGTTTTTTTGTATGGAGATTTGTTTAGAATTTTGAGAAAATTGCAGAGTTTTTGTTTGTTTGTTTGGAGTTTGATTAGAGAGTGAGTTGATTTGTTTTTTGATTGGTATATGTATTGCATATGTTAGAGTGGGAAGATAAAGAGACAGTGGAGGGAGATAGTCTCATGTGATGAATCCTGTTGAATGAAATGTATATACATGTACAAGTGGCGACTTTAATATATTTTGTATCATGTAATATTGTTGTTGTTTCATCATTATTTATATTATGGTTTATTTTAAAATAAAGTAACATTCACTTCGATTTCATATTATTTTCTATAAATTGCAATAATAAATATTAAATAGCCAACACTTTATAATAGAACTTAAAATATATTTTGAAAGGAACTATATTGAGGTATCACAGAATGCTTTGTCAAAACTCAAGATTTCTGATATAATATTATAATACATTTATAGATATATTATTTTTAAAGAATTCTGTTTGAATTTTAATAATATATTCAAACTTATATTGTAGCGACTAGACGATATAATGTTATCTTAACTTTCATTATGACAGGTGGAAACAAAGTAAACTGAAACTCGGAAAGACTGAGACAGTAAACAGAACCATCCAGATGTGTATTGATTCTGTGAAAGATGTTTTAGTAATCTCTTAACTTATCAAAACTATAATAAGATTTAAAAGTTTATTAGAAAGTAATATTCTCTCTTGTCACCATTATCAAATACTGTAGAAGTGAAAGTGATATTATTGTCTTATTAACAATTTTGAACCTCTTGTTAAAAGTGTTAGCGAAATTCTTACAGATATTTTGTAAACCAATACGTATCCCATTATTATTATTACTATTATTAGTCATGAAGTATCCTGAACCCTGATAATAAATTATTGAGGTATATCAAGAAAATAAATAACACTACACACAGAACAAAATAATTATGTTAATCCATCATTTCCTTTGATTTTGTTGCATTTATCACATGTCTGTATTACTCTGTTACTTCTCCACAAAAAAAAAAATCCAATGAGTATAGAAATTAATGAATTTTGCGCATGTGTGACTTTATATGAGAGTCATCGTAGTATAAGCTTTTCACCATGATCAAAGAGCTTTGCTAACTCCACTATTTTATAAATTCCCTACAGTCATTAGGTATGCAATATTGGGGGGCTCATACTTCTAAATTAGATGCCACTCAATTTTTACATCAAATTAAACATTATCCTAAAACGTAATATAATTAAAGTGAGAAGGTTGTTCTGTAATTAATTAAGATCGATACCTTTAAAAGCAAATTAATTAAAAATATGAATATATATGGAGTTTTTAAAAATGAGTTTTCATAAATACCGGTGAATTTCAGTTTCTAATCTCATTGAATATTAATTTCGTCAGCTGTCTTATGTCTTAGACTCCGCAGCATATTTTTATATTTTAAAAATCGCTGACACAGAAAAAAGAAAATATGTTTCTTTGATCCGAATATTTCGAAATGTTAGAACTGGTACTCGAAACTGGATTGAAAATAGTATATCCAAATTGAATATATCTTATATCATGTTTCCAAATATAAACCAAAATAAGCATAAAATTACATATAACGTGATGGGTGAGAAATGTGTAAGTTTCATTTGAAGAGCAAAGATTGATTCCAGTAGACTCTACTATATTATATATCGTTATTGACATATATTCAAGAACCATTCATATATACTTTTACTGCATTTTGTATCGAACAATAAACAATTTTTTTACAGAATCTTACTATATCCAAATAAAACCACTGAAAGGTTTCATAACTATAGAGTAAATAATATAGTTGCTGGTCATTTCGAAGATCAATGTTTACCCAATATATTTTTGTCAATGTACTTAGCACCAAGTTCTGTCGTCAGAGAAACAAATATTTTTTCCATCATCATTTTGTATCAAAACGGAAAGGAAAGTCCAAAAAGTAATGTTAGAAGATTTTAACTAATCTTTAATAACATAGGCGGGACCAGACCATTTCTAATGGAGGGGCAAAAGTACCTATAAAGCTGATCCGCGAAGCGTCACCATGGTTGACGCCAGCGTAGAAAATTTTGAAAACTTCTTTTTAGACCCTTTTTATTAATATTTCGTAAAATTTCGGCGTTTTTTTTCTAATATTTTTCACATTTTATTGTTTTATATTAATTTTTCTGAATTTCGTTATTCTTTTCTTCCTTTTCGAAACCTAATGGGTGGGCAGCTGCCCCCTCTGTAGTTCCGCCTATGTTTAATAACATTGTTGATATTCAAAACATGTATGGACTGCTCACTGTATATTGGTACTCTGCTCATTTACAGTATTTCACGAAGAAATCTATTATAAGAAAACAACTTTGAGAGTGTTATAGTATCACTATTTTTCTTTTTTACCATCTGACTTTTCTCCGCTTTTCTTTCTTTCTGCCTTCCCTTCTTCTTTTTTTTTTTACTGAAAATTACAAAAAAACAACTAAGTTACGTATTATAGATTCCCATTCCTAAGATAAAAGCAGTATCACCTCCGGCAGTTTGGGTACGCGTATTTGATAGGTGATAACGATTGCACCTCTATTAAGAGATTAATATCTCCAAAGTCCAAAAATATTAACAGTCATAAAGCCTATATTCTGCTGATAATCAACTTATCATGCTAAAGGAACTTCCTGCTGTTAACTGTGCTTTCAGTGTACTTCTACTGTTACTGAATGGATGTATACCCCGCGCAAGAACATAAGACCTACTTCTAGTTAACACAGTTTGACAGTTTTAACACCCAGACAAAAGGGGCGGACAAAAGAATCACCCCTATTTCCTATTGTAGTCAAACTTTCTCCTGTCAAAATCATCAACATTTCTTAACAAGAAATAGTTCTTATGTTGTCACGCAAGGTATACTTGACCTATAGGTAATTTTTATTTCCACGAAAATTTGTGGAAATATAGTATCCCTTGAATTTAAAGATATTTTCCATTCTATTCTCTAAACACTCTATTCAATAATTATTATTTCCAGCTCTTTAACTTGAACATCAATGCTGGAGATGTAAATTTATACAAGTAAGCTCATATTTGATATACACCTTGTCAAGTTCCATCGTTATACCAAAGATATTGATACGTACTCCTTGTGAATCATTTTTTTTTTAATTTCTCGATTTTTCAAACATAATGATTATGATAATGAAAAAATTATTCTACATAACCATTTTCATAAAAATGTTAAATTATTTCTGCAATGCATGATTTTCATTGTCAAGTACATAATTTCATAACCAAAATATATAATTTTGAATCATTGTTCACTGTAAATTTGAATGCAAGACAATGAAGATTACGATTCTCAAATTGATGAAACAAGACTGTAAAGTAATATCGTCAACAGTTACACGTATCTCAAGTGATACATAAATAATGAATGTTTTGTTCACAGTATCGTAGGTATAGCAAGTCCTTGTTAATATATGGAATTGTAGCTCAAAGGTCTCTGGAACATATTGATGACTGTTATATAAACGTCGAAATATTACACGAAGAAAATATTGGTCTACAATTACTTCATTTTCACAATAACTGAATCAATTTGTTGATATATGTTATCTGAATAATATCTGAATTTAAAAAAAAACATAATCATTCGTCTCTTTATGTTATATTCTACAAACGTAATAATTCTATATTTCTCACAGTTAATTCCGATTCCTTATTAGTTTGTTAATTTTTTTTAAATCATGGATGTTTATTTTTAAAGTCAACCAATTCGTTATTTTTTTTAATGTTTGATAATTTGTAACACGAAACACCTGTAAGAAACAATTTTTTTAAGATCTGATGCTGTAAGTTTCTTTTATCTGAGTTCATTTGTTATTTCTATTAATAGAATATTTCAGAAACTCAAACTCATAAGAAATGTAGATTCTGACATTATGTTAAGCTTATGAGTATAAAAGTTCATTTCTGAATAGAGTGCACTGATGTCTTGCATTTAAGACCTTTTATATATAATCTATTTTAATAAATCACTGAATAGTGCCCATTACTTAGTGAGATATTGCAGTTACAAAACATGTAATATATTAATTTTGTGAAACTTACAGAGTAAAGACTCATTCTTTATTCTCTATCATTTTAAAGGTGCTGAGAAACGAGGAACAAATCTCAGGGATAAACCCCCAAAATTTTGTCACAAGCGTATATATGACACAAGTGGAATAAATTTCGTAGAAAAACTTCAAATATTGACAATAACCTCAATCATACACTGATGGTCACCTAATGGCCGTGCTCGAAGTAACTGGCACTCTTGCAATCAAAACCTCTGAAAATAATCGCTTATCTCTGACACACGATGAAATTAAGTTACAAATGCTTTGGATTTATCTAAAGTGAATTCTATTATTTTTTTAAACTTTGATAGAATTTTCGAGGAACAATCTCGTCGTGTGTCACCCTTCCCTAATCTGTCCATAATCCCTGAAAAATCTCTCTTATATTAGTCCTATAGAATTTCTCTGTAAGAATTTAACTATAAGAATTCGAATAGTATGAGTCTATGAGTTAGAACCGATAACTAAATTCTATCTACACTCTAAATTTGGAATATTACGAACATTTTCCGACATTTTCCCACTCTACACTAACCGAAACATCCTCATATCATCCGCTCTCGACCACCCTCTACAATAACCCAACAAAACAATTTTTTATGGGTAATAATACTCCAATGAAGAAAAGTGTGAGTAATATCACCAAGTTCAAAGGTTGTTTCATTTGTGCTGTTGATATGTAAGCGATGTATCTCTCTCCCATACCCCCTCCCCTATTCCTTTTCCTACTAAAATAAAAGCTCCCCTGGTATTGCGCAGACACGAATTTCTTCCCTTCCATCCACTGCTGCGGTCCCGTTAAGATTAGGCACGTTTAGATAATGGGAAATATTATAAATTCACTCTACTGCCCACAAAACAATTGGAGACAAATGTGTATGCCACCCGCATCACACAGCATCATCACCAAGCAGCATCCTATCGTGTATGTGTGTGTTGTATGGTATGGTATGGTATGGTGGTTTGGTACACGCTGATAG
>JAQIWE010001031.1:0-17670 GCA_034698565.1 Campodea plusiochaeta
TCTCTTACTGTATGGTATGAAAATTGGGAGAAAAACGGTTTCAAAACATCTGATAAGAAGAACGTTTGTAATTTAGAACTTATTAATACCGTTAGAACGTTACTTCTTGAAACCGGTAGTAGTGTTCACCATTTGAAAGGCCATCAAGGTGTTTATGGAAATGAAATTGCTGACTCATACTCTTTTCTTTCAGCCCTGACCAAAAAAAAAATATGGCTATGGTTATTTTTTAAAGGATTTTATTTTATTATTTTGACTTTCTTATTTTTCTATTTGTGTTTATGGCTTGATTGTTGCTTATCGTCGTTTGTTTTTGTTTTCTTTCTCCTTCTCCTTTAGGAAGCCCTCCAGCTCTGGTTACCAGTACGCTACTTGTGAATTCTTGACGAGTTATCGTGAAGTAAACTCCAGTTTGTGATCCGGAGATACCCGGGGTACTGGACAACGACATCATCTATGTGGCCCCTCGTGGTAGGCTATATGCCAGGGTCGAGTATAGCCCTACCTTCAATTCCCGTCATCTGAAGTCTTTTTATTGTAAGACGTCCATATCCCACCCAACTGGTACTGTCCTATCAAGTACAGAAACCGTTTTATAGCCTTTGCAGAGACAAAAATAAAGTACTCGATATGCTCAGTGCGTTTGGGGAATCGAGAGACACTTTTAGCAAATACTGTGTTTTGTCCTTTGATGAAATTAGTATAGACTCCAGAGTAAGTTTTCATAGAGAGTCCCAAACAGTTTTTGGTCCGTTTTCCAAGGCACAAGTTATCATGGCAAGAGGCTTGCAGTCACCATGGAATCAACCCAACTATTATGAATTTGATTCAAAAATGACCAAAGAGATTCTATTCGAAGCCATATCAGCACTTGAATCGATTGGTTTTCCAGTTGTAGCAATTGTTTCAGATTTGGGAGCTGATAATCAAAATTTACAAAGAGATTTGCGAATTTCGTCAGCGTTTTCCTCGTTCGAAAATCCATCTGAAAAAAGTAGACAAATTTGGGTGTTTGCAGATGTACCTCATATGTTAAAACTTTTACGTAACCATTTAATAGACAGCGGTTTGAAATTGCGAAACGGTTTAACTATTGATAAAAGTGTTATACAGTCACATGTCATAGAGAAACAACTACAGAAAGTGCAAAATAATTGTATCAGATTTATTTATGATTTAAAAAAATATGACAGTAGGTTACCTGGGCTATTTCAGTCATACCTAATTTGCATAAATTAAAGATGGCGGCGAGAGGGGTAAAATGACAGGATGTATATCCTGTTCAGTCTGTTGTGAGCAGTGGTAGGGTGAGGATGGGGTGTGCTCTGATGTGGAAAGGGGTGGAGTGGATTGGAAAGGGTGGAGTAGTTTTAAGTTAAACTGATTTAAACTGTTTTAAACTGATTTAAGTTAAACTGAATTAAACTGTTTTAAGTGAAACTGATTTAAACTGCTTTAAACTGATTGAAGTGAAACTTGATGAAATAAATAAATAAACTATTGCTTAAGTTAAACTGCTTTAAACTGATTGAA
The DNA here is from genome assembly GCA_034698565.1 of Campodea plusiochaeta. Classification (NCBI taxonomy): domain Eukaryota; kingdom Metazoa; phylum Arthropoda; class Diplura; order Rhabdura; family Campodeidae; genus Campodea; species Campodea plusiochaeta. The sequence goes on from JAQIWE010001031.1 coordinate 1,534, forward strand.
GTGAAACTTGATTAACTTAATAAACTTTAAGTTAAACTGATTTAAGTTGATGAAATAAAACAATGGATGTTGGTGCATATATTTTTATTGGTGAACAGTAAATAAGCATGAGAGTATACAAATAAAATGTAAGAAAATACAAATAAAATGTAAGAAAATACAAAACATTAACATGATAAGAGTACAAAATCTTCTGTAATTTCTTCTAATTTCGATGTCTTTGGATTAAAAAATGGCGGTAGTTTACTGCGAGGACGATCAATGTTGCTGAGAAAACTCTGAAATTCGGTATACGATGGCCGAGGGCGATCGATGTTTCTGATCAAGTTATGAACCGCATCATAATTTGGTGGTGGTAGAAAGTTCCGTTTACGAGCTGGAATTTCATGAATTTTGACGGTATCATTGAATCGTACTCGCTGGAAAGAGAGAAAAAAAAATTACATTGATGAAGGTAATAAGCATGCATTCACGGGACAATACACCATGAAAACTTGTAATTTAGTATGCATGCTCACATCTTCGGCGTGTATAATTGCATCGTATAATTTACACATTTCACAAGCACAACCAGAAGAAGTGACAATACGATTTGGTACATTTATTGTTTGAAAGAGTTTACATTTTTCACAATGACAGCCAGGATGAGGTGTATTATCATAAACAGAATGCACGGAAAACTCTTCAGTCTTCTCGCGCTGCAAAAGAGAAAAATATTATACATATGGTGCTAAAACATGATGTAAACATTGCATTAACAATAAGCCTTCTTTGACCGGGAGAGTAGCACCATAACCTCTGGAATCGGCCTCTGGATTTAAAATTCTTCTTATATTCAAATATGGGCGATTATAAAATGATTGTACCCAAACATTCCAATTATTTCCCAAATGTAATCGTTGTATCGGTGCTACCTTGTTGGGATGATCGCTTGTATCTTGTTGAAAGCTGGTAGCAGGAGTGGTCTGTTGATACTGAGGTTCAGCCATTCGTTGTTCCAGCTGACTTTCTTGTGGAATTGCACTCGCTTCAATAAATTCATAGTGCTGTCCTAAATCGACCTGTCTTTGTGTCATCTTCAATTCATAATTTTAAGCTATGTTCGCATGTGGGGAGTCTTATATAAACACATGCTCCTCCCATTTCCGGTGACTATAAAAAGGGGTGCATACAACGAATACCAGCCATACGTTGCCAGCACAGAAAGGGTTGAGTATTAACATCTGTATATATCTCAGTATCTAGAATATGTTTGGCTTGTAGTCAATGAGCAACTGACAACAGAGAAGCCTGCGCAAGGGTTTATATAGACTCCACCCATTTCCTGTGACTGCCTATAAAAAGGAGTGCACGAAAACATTTTTATCCATAATAACATTTATGACAGCACAACAAGGGTTAAGGAAAACACCAATAATTTGGAAGGTAGCTGACACGTGTGAATTACATTATAATTGTCAAAGGACTGGAATTATAAGCTGTCATTGTGCCTGTGAAGAGTGTTCAGAAATCGGAATAATCCCCTGCTACTTTGGATATACTGAAGAGGAGTACGAAGATGTATCTGATGCAAGTTCTGCCTATTCTAGCCAAGATGAATACAGTGCTGACGGCGAAGGAACATTTACAGCTCAAGCAGTTTCTCCAGAGTGCAACGACCAAGAAATACTCACCGCGACGACACCTGAAAAAATTTATATTGATGAAACTACAAACAGTTTTTAATGATTTCGAATATTTTATGAGAAGAATCGAGTTACGTCGACATTATATGGAAGTCTATAAAACTCGTGAAGCAATAGAAGATGAATTGTGTTCAAAACATCCCCAAATGCCCGGCTGGATCGAGATAGTAGCCCAGCTCATTCCAAGAGAACGTGAAAGAAACATGAAACTCGATGGCTTGGAAGATGAATTAACTGATTGTGATGAAATAATTTGTAGTGTGTGTATGGAACGGAAGTTGAAAATGGTATTTAGCTGTTTTCACGCGTACTGTCTTCAATGTGGGCGTGCTATGGAGACCTGTCCCCTGTGTCAAACAATAATTACCGATAAGAACCCGCTTTATATATAAAAAAAACATTTTTTTGACTTTTTACCCAACATTCTTGCCCACCACTTATTTTTTAGATGATAATTTTTGTATTTTTTTGCACTGTATGTTCACAATAAATATAATTGACGTATATTATTTGTTATAAATAGAGTTACCCTCATACGAAAAAGCACATAACTAAAAGTATCATTTATAAATTTTTACTTTTCAAATTGCCCATCGCTGTGTTATTATATTTACAAAATTGTATTACTCCATTTCTACTCATTATTTCTCCAAACTAGTGTAAGTTATTATTAGTAAATAATAATATCATTTTTACTCATGTAGTAATAAAAGCTACAAATATTATGATTTTACACACATACTCTTTCATCCTTATTTACTTGTCTACCCGTTTAAATATATCTTTTTATTCAAAATTTGTCTGCATTGTAAAAAATGGCTCACCATAAACATTCAATAAAGCAACAAACGATATCAGTGTGGGCGTGCCATGGAGTCCTGCTCCCTGTGTCAAACAATAATTACCGATAAGAACCCGCTTTATATATAAAAAAAACATTTTTTGACTTTTTACCCAACATTTTTACCCATCACTTATTTTTAGATAGTAATTTTGTATTTTTGCACTGTATGTTCACAATAAATATAATTGACGTATATTATTTGTTGTAAATAGAGTTACCCTCATACGAAAAAGCACAAAAGTACCATTTATAAATTTTTTTCTTTTCAAATTGCCCATCGCTGTGTTATTATATTTACAAAATTGTATTACTCCATTTCTCCAAACTAGTGTGAGTTATTATTAGTAAATAATAATAATATCATTTTTACTCATGTAGTAATAAAAGCTACAAATATTATGATTTTACACGCTGTTATACTTTTTCATCCTTATTTACTTGTCTACCCGTTTAAATATATTTTATATTTTTATTCAAAATTTGTTTGCATTGTAAAAAATGGCTTGCCATAAACATTCAATAAAGCAACAAACGATATTTTACTACCTTATAAAAGATGTGTGAATGAATAACATTTTATTAGCTCATAATTACAACAGTATATTATGTAATAAATTCAAGCAGCAGCAATATTGCACGTACAACCAGTACCTGACCTTATGGGGTAAAACTGCGGTCGTGCGCTGTCTTTCCTATATAGGCAGTCTCAGGGTTGAATCTTTACTAAGTACCTTTGATATTTAAAGTAGCGAGATTTGCCAAAATTCCATTAAATTATAATAATGGTTGGGTAAATATGTACCAAGAAATAAAGCTGCGTCGAGCACATTTAGTGGAATAAATATTATTACTGTGAGACTGAATGTTTTTTATGACTCGCAGTGAACACATACCTCAGCATTTTACTTTATGCATAAAATATAGACACATGCATGGCTGCTTTTACAGTTTGCATTTTATTTTGATGAAGGTACTGTCGAACTAGGTACAAACACACAACAAAAGAGTTAGCAGCGGGTAAAATAAGTAGCCTTATACAGCGAAACAACCGTATTTACCAAGACAAATACCAAATTAAAGGTGGCTAAGCGGTGGTATAAATGAGAAAAAATAATGAAGGATTTACACATGAAATTATACTTGGAGAAAACAGTACTATTGTTAGTTTTACATAACCGAAAAATGAGAAGAAATGTCTATAAATTTTCACGATCCTGCCATCTAGCGAAGAGGAGACACTACCGTAAACATTCATCATGACTGTTTTCACAGATGTTTCACAGATGGCGTGGTTGTTAGAACAATTTTAAGTAATTGATATAGGCAATCGTATGAGTTAAACACGCTGCTATCTAGATGTAAACTGGTAAAACATGAATTTCTGTTATGTAATATTTACAAGACAAACAATTATTTACTACAACTACATTATTCTAGCAATACACTGTGATATGCATACACTTAAACTCATTGAAATTTGAGTGATGCATATTGAAACAGTGAAAAATATAACTACCGTCTCTACCGGTTTTTTTCCAGCTTTGAAGCCTATTAATTAAGCATAACTTAAAGTTTTTAAGTTAAGCTAAATTAGTACTCGTCAAAGCAAAAAAATGACAAAACCTTAAACTATAGTAAAAACTTCTTGGTATGTTGATACTCGCTTCACATCCCTTCATTATAATAACCCAAACAAGCTGTAGGGTGTATAATTAAAAAAAAATATGTACCGGGAAAATGTTTTTCTTATTAGAAATATTTTACTGTCCAATGTCTTTGAGTGATTTTATAAAACAACATGTTTGAATTTTTATGTTCGTTATTTACTTAATGGCGTTGAATTATGGAAGTGCTGTCACAAAAAATGAATATAGGTATTTTTTTGGAATTATGTTAGACTATTCCATTTTTTTGATGTTTTATGAAACACGGGTAGAAAAGGAGGACCACCGAAGAAGAATACCATTTCACTTGAAAAAAAAAAAAAAATGAAAGAAACAATATAGTATTAGGGTCGTATTGCCCCTTTATTGGGGTTTGTTATTATTACGTTGGTTTTTCGTGGGGACTTTTATACTATACTACCCAACGTTGGTAATTAAGCACAGAAAAAAAAATTCATCTCAAGTGGGAATCGAACCCAGTACGGTATACAACGTAATATATTTTTGCTAAAAAAATGCTGATTTGTGTGTGTCATACATTAATGATGGGGAAATTGTCCTGAACTGGATGGAGGTTGGGCAACACATTTTGGCCAGTGACATTTATTAGCTTGATAGTGCATATTTTTTTATTGATGAACAGAGTACAATATTGTTATAATGAAAACATTTAGAAAGTTCTATAGTATTGAATTGCTTTATACACTTTGATGGCTTTCGCGAGAGCACAGTAAATTTGAGTGGTAGGATGTTGCCATACCTATCTGCACAAAGGTTCGTTAGAGAATCAATAAAAAATAAAAAAAAAAAATTGTTTCATACATGATTTTTATTAATATATACCATAACATGCAATACTCTTATACACTTTAATGCCTTTTGCCAATGTACAGAAAGCGGCAGCAGTGTGATGATAACAACTATAGGTTTGTATTTTAATATCAGTTAGTTTCGGAATGGCAGGCATCACATCTTCGATATTTAACACTTTCATTTCGAATGTTTTACTCAATAGTTCAGCCTTTTCACGCCCCTTGGTGTACAATACGTCAGTTTTCCTCATCAGCGGTTTCAATAGCAATCGTATTTCATCCAACGTGTGGGTTCCTGGCACATTCAGACCACGAGGATTTCCTGACAACCATCTATTCTGTCGATAATTCCCAAAGAGGGGTGGCGGCGTTTTCACCATGAAATGAAGTATTCGATGCGGACCGATGACAACAAGTTCCTTTATGATGTGTTTACCATCGCTCCCAATGAGTCCTTCATATTCAAACACGTACATGATTATGTTATAACTTTTACAAATTTTACTGTATTTATATATATTTTTAGACTCCGCCCCTTTTTACGTATATAAAGGGTGACAGTTTCCATTTGATTATCATATCATTCACAACATTCAACATGGTATATCAAACTATCTATAGAAATGTTCGTCATGGAAAATATAAAAATCATGTTGATTTTTTAAATGATTTCTCGCATGTGCTACCAACAAATGACACGTGGGATAATTGGAGAATTGAATTCATCGCCCTTTGCACCATGATGATCGACTTGCAACGTGCTTCAAATAGGATTTTTGCATCTAACCTCACCAAGGCAATGTTGATTCCCTGTGCCATGTGTCAACCCGACAGGACTTGCTTGGATTATGTTGGTCACTACAAGCAGGCTACAGTTGGTTTCATTCAGTTGCGTCAGGTGTATGCGAAACTACTTGAAGATGTCTGTTGGAGTCATTTTGGCACTGTCGATGCTTTCGTCGCAGAATTTCACAGGAACGCATCTACAGATGAATTATGGGCTGGATGGAATAACAAGTTACTCAAACTTGGTACGAACATCGTCGCACGTGTCAAGACGATCGAGAAAGATTATGTCAACATTTTGTACACCCTTTCGCCAAAATATTGTCCTAATTGTATACAAAAAGAATACCATCCATATGATTTCAACGGGCATGTGGCTCAATGCGATGGTATAACTTGTACCAACGATAACGATCACTTTTGTTTTTACGATTGGGTTGTCACTATGTAATTTATTTTCTGTATAAAAATATCAAACCATTCAAATAAAAATGTACAATTTTCATGCAACATAGAAACTATTCATTTTGTTGTAATAAAAAATTATGTACAAGTAAAATTGTCTTTTCATTCATCATTACTCAACATGAGTCCATACAGACACTACCTTAGTCGTGTAAGGGAAGGTTTCTATACCAACCCTGAAAAATTCATGGAGGAAGTAGCTCCCTCCCTACCTCAACTTGAATATTATAAATCTTATAACGTTAAATTTCTTAATCGTTGTCGCATCATCATTGAACAGTTGCAATATTTTAACAGAGAATATCCAAAACTCATTGCCAATGCAACTAGGGAACATTGTTTTCATTGTCATGGAGGTTATGCACATCCAGACGGAGGAGAATATCCAGGACATAAATTTGATTGCGATTTAGATACGTGTTATAAATTTTATGGTACTCCACATCACTGTATACGTCGTTTGATTGGTGCATAACAAGTCTGTTTAACAATTTTCAAAAATACTATATATACCAGTACATTTTATAATTTCATTCAGTCATGTCTTTCTTACGCTTCCTTGAGTTGGTTCGTCGCGGTCTCTATACAAACGTTGAAGAATTTTATGATGACGTCAGTGATCGTCTTCCAAAACATGAAGTGTGGAAAACTTGGAATCAACGTTTTCTCAACGATTGTGCCCTCATGATAAACGTTCAATCAACCCTCATGAATGACTATGTCGAGAAAATACAATCTTTGAGTGCAGAAGATTGTCCACATTGTATAGGCGGTGTTTTACATCCAGGGTCGGACTTCAAGGGTCATAATCCAGATTGTACGAAGATGAACTGCTCAGAATTTTGGGGAAGAAATCATTATTGTTATCGTACTGCAGCCCGCTATGCTCAAGAAGACTCCAATCAAGTATACGATGAACTTGACAGGATATCAGCCACCTTACCTCCAAAACTAGAAGCACCATACGATATTGCCGATGGAAAATAACATTCTTCTCTTCTACGGTGTTTGAATTTTTTGTACTCGTTTGAATATGTAGTTAACCTTGTAGAATAAAAAAACATGTATACTCGACTTGCTCTTTTTTCATTTCTCCCAACAGATCAGGCGGGCTTTTTCAACATCACTATATATATATATATATATATAATCAGTATATAAGCAGTATGTTTATAATCTTTATAGTATATAATCAGTATGTTTATAATCAGTATATTTCAACACTATATTTTAACGGTATTAAGACGATTGCAAAAGACGGAAAAGCAGGGAGTTTGCGGGAGAAAAGACCGGTGGACGGAAGGGGGTAAAAGTACGGAAGAAAAGAAGCTACCGGTAACCAACCAGGGACACTAGGGTACAAAAAAAGGGAGTTTAACACATTTGGATACCAGGTACAGACCAGGGGCGGTACCGAGGCGGCACAGGTTGTTACCTTACTCTACTGTCTGGTAAAAATGTTTAATCTTATTTTGGGATATTAAGGATTTTGAAATGCAGTAGTAAATAAGAAAGTTTATTTATTAAATCATATTTATTTTTAATAAAAGAATATATATCTAACTGTATATCAGTTATTTACAATAGTTAGTCATATTAATCATGAAAAACAATATATTGAAAAGGAATTATTTCTGTCATAATTATGTTGATAAAAGGCTGAATTTATAGTATCATTTATGTAGCAATAGTAGATATTTAAAAACATTTAAGCCCTTGGTATTTCTTTCTAACAATTATCACTCAGGTAATTCAGGAAAAAGTTTTTTTAGTAACCAGTTGCACTTATGGTTAGAATTGTTGTCCTGCACACTTGGGTATTTGTTTCGTCGAAATTTTGTAGAATTGAAAAACTGCTCCCCGTCAAAGTCGGTAGCTGCTCCCGTATTTATATTAAAGGTATAGCAACCTCTTGGACATTTGTTTTCTTGTTGAGGGTGGGTAGTTGTTATTAGTGTTTTCGTTTTACTGTTTTAGTCCTTGTTACTGTTAGTGATGGAATTACGGAATTCTGGATTGTTCCGATTTGAAAAACAAAAGTTATATTATATAATACTTCAAAAACAGTTGAAAACGAAATAATAGTGATAGAAATATACTATGCTCAATACGTAAGAACATCAAAATGTGAAATATAACACAAAAAGGTATTCTATTGCGAGCATTATAAATGAAAATAGTATGTGTAATAAGGTATAGGTAATACGAATGTAACAACTGAAATACGCCGTAAAGAAGAGACATTGTCCAACTAGCGGGATATATTGGTAGCATAGCCTACTAGGATGAATATAGAGTAATGAAACACAAAAATAAGGGGAAGGTGAGTCTTTATTTGCTGAACATGAGGCTTTATTTGCGTCATATTCACGCCTTTGCTGTTTAGCACGATCATCTCTTTGCTTCATTTCATCACAATAAAAACGAACCTCCAAAGATTCTGAAATTTTATAATATTTTACAATATGTTTCATAACACCTCGTTCTATCTCAAGATCCCTTTCTTTTTCACGGAGTATGACAATGTCGAATATACTGCATGTATATTTCAATTCCAAATGTTCTGCCAGTTGACGCATTTTGCTCAATTCTTCCCTATGTCCAACAAATCGGTTTTCATAATCCATTAAATTAGGTTCTAAAAAGTCATTCCGAGCTATAAAAGAAAAGGAATAATAAGAAATGGAAATTTACTTTCAAAGTCAAAGAACATACCCTTAGAATCAGCAAGATCCTCTTTTAAATATTTAATAGTTTGCTTCATTCTCTCCATTTCAGGTTTTAGTTTTTTGAAATCTTCGTATTCGGCTAATTTAAAGAAAAGTAAAAAAGGAATTGTTCATACAAATACAATAATATCAAGACTTACCCATTGTATATGTACGTCGATTAGAAGCCATATTCTCGAGTGAAATTTTTTTTGAACAAGCACAGTATCAAAAATGGAATGAATCAGTATACAGAAAATCGCAAAAATACATAAAACTGTAAAGAGAAATCGATACGAGTGAAAGTGCTATAGAATTTCTGAAATACGTTTTCTATTCGAAAAAGTGTTATATAGAACAAGTACTAGTATAATTATACCTACAAAAAGTAAAACCTTCTCAAGACAATTAAAAGTAATTGCATATAAAAAAGTAAAGTGTAAGGTTTATGTACTAGAGTAATTATCGTATAATGCTTCATGCAACAAAGTGCACATGCAAATAATATGCATAATTACTGACGATTTTCATTACTAGCCTAGTTTTTTGTGATTTTGTAGTAGAAAATGTTTTAGAATCCACAGAGACTATATTTATATGAAATAAACGTATAACGACAAAAATATTTTGTCAGTATAAAAATGAAGACGTTCGTGAAAACAGTGAATCCGAAATATTGCTGCCGTTGCTATATTGGTGCTATAACTGAGACCGAACCAAACATTACGCTTTCCGAGATCAAAGACTGTATAAGAACACAATATAAGTTTAAAGCAATAACTGAAGAAGAAATAAATTGCATGTGTATTACTGGTTTTCATTTATATATCGAGAGATAAAATTACAATAAAGACATTAAAGTAATATTTCTTCAACACAAAATTGAACCTGTATTCGATGTACACGTATTGAAATATGAACTAGATACTCCATTACCATTATCAAATTGTGACGAAATATTATTCAAACTTATAAACTACAAGGGTGATAACGATGTAATTATTTATTTAAGCACAGATTTACCTATTTCAAAATTCTGTTGTAATAACGCTCTACAAATCGTGACAGAAATATTGCCAGAAAAAAAAAGAATCAGCGTAATAAAACTCTACAAACAAGAAACATCGAAAATAAATATATTAAATCAAATACGTGATTTTTGTGATCGAAGTACTCTTTTATACTTTTCAATTGGACTCAGAATATTAACACTCTGGATAATTATACTCGTGTTAATGTTATATAATTACAATATAGAAGAATTCCTCATGAAGCAGGAAATGTCAAACAAAGAGTGAAGCAGGAAATGTCAAACAAAAATGTTATGGAAAAAATATATAAATATTAATGTTTCTAATTATACTGATCAGTGCTTTCGTGTACGTAATACATACGATTATTAAAAGTGCTCCTTATCGAAAAAAATGATTACATCTAAATGAATTTCGTGACGGAAGGACAGTGTTATTTTGTATAGGACTATTACTTATGATCGAGACTATATCTCTATCAGTATATACACTATGTAATTATTATACAAATGACGTACCGTTCGATTTAATGGTCGAGGAACTGTCTAATGTGACTGACGCCCTCACAACAATGTAATTATTGTAATAATAGGACGTTATACTGTAGCGTGAGAATAATTTAAAAATAAAATATGTGCAGAACAATTAAGTTTAGCTGTCCTTGACCAAAAAGACCCCAGAGATTTCAACAATAAACATTCATTCTGAATAGTCTTATATTCAGCAATATACTCCAGTAATACTCTATCCAACACTATCCACTCTACAATGGCCCAGCTAATGATGTCTAGCCCTGAGTTCGACACCAAAACCAAAAGAACCAAAAAACAGCTGACTAGAATGGCTAAAGCAATGAAGGAAGATACTACCAGCGAAGAAGTTATTGACCTAACGTCAACTCCACCAAAGTCATCAACGCCACCAACACCTGCAGATAGCCCAAAATCGCCATCACCAACAACTGACGTTACGGACAAGGTGGCGATGAAAAGATCTTTGTCCCAAGTGATATCGCAAGTGTTGGACATTGCATACGGCCTCACCAAGTCCGCCATGCCAATTGGAAGATCAAAATCTCTAACTATGGTCAGTGATCAACAATGTATTGAGGAAGAAGAGAAGAGTAACAAAACTACAGCAACCCAAACTGTGGAAGACGAAATAGTAGACGTGGAGAAAATATGTACCACAGAAGAGGGAGGTCACAAGAATCCAGAGTCAAGCTCAGGTGATGCCTGCCCAACACCGGAAAGATCAGGAGGATTTTATCTCATTTCTACAAAATACGCTATTGGTGCAGAAATCTTTGTTTTTCTCAGCGACTTTATCAATGTCCAGTTCGGCTATGATGGAAGCAGGAGGGAATATGTCACAACATATTTTACATAAAGGAAATTTGGCCAAATTCTCCATCAGAAGCATTTGGAAAGGGTGTAACTATCAATACCTGCTACCTGGATCAACTGATAGAGGCGTTGGGGAACATTGTCGAAGAGGATGTTTTCTACGAGTTTGGTGGGAACTGGAGTGTGGCAGTAAAATATTCTGCATTTTCAAGTAATACTAGATTCTTCAGAATTTGCAAACGGGATGATCCTGAAAGAGACAGCTACGGTAGGGGTATAAGTATTCCCATGGCTCAATTTCACTCCCTTTGCAAGTATCTGGATGTCATCAAAGCCAATCTGGAAGCACACAGAATTCTTCAAGACCCGGACTTCAAACGCATTTTAACCTCGATCGATAAGAAGTTAGAAGACTGCAAAGGAGTTCGCCCCATCCAGTCCAAGAAAGATCAACAACCGTCTACATCTGTCCAGGCCAAACAAACTCCACCAAAATTCCTGGAATTGTAATTTTCAAACATTTTAAAAATTTGTAGTGTACTAACAATATATATATATATTCAATGTAGTGTGACTCAATATTTTCGTAGTGTACTAATATGTTTGTAGTATACTCATATGTTTATCCAATGTAGTAAATATATAATATATATTCAATATTTTTGTAGTGTACTCATGTGTTTATCCAATGTAGTAAAATATATAATAAAGAAAATATAAAAATATTAAGTGTCTTTTATTTCACAAATATATCAAGTGTTCAAAATAGTTGAATTTTAATAAAATATTCCACTAAAAATATTTCATTAAAACATTGAAATATATTAAAAATCATTAAAAATATACATTAAAGAAAATATATAAAAATATTCATTTCATAAAAGAAATCAAAATGTTCAAAATAAATATTTAAAAAAAATATTTCATTAAAACATTGAAATATATTATATTAAAAACTCATAATATAGAGTCTTATTCCACCAACTTCACTTTCTTTCCGTATTCAGATTCCACTCTACATTCTTAGTTCAGCTTTTCTCCGTACACATACACCAAAATTTTCTCCGTGCACATACACTAATATTGACTTTACATTTGGTAAGTAAAATATTTAATTCCGAAATCAAAACTTAATAAATGTACTACGAAATCATGTATTTCATATCACTTATTGTTTGTTTCTGTTTTTTTTTATTTAGATGAAATTAGACGTTATTGTTTGGAGGAGCCCATCCTTAGAAATCAAATTCGCGATTTACACGATGATCTTGAACGTCAGACAGCTGAAACGGCTGCTCTGAAGTATACGTATGAGGGAATTATTGCAGACATGAAGAGTGAAATGGTCAGTGCTATGTCTGAAGTGGCGCATCTCAATGTGAAACTATTAAAAACCGAAGGTAAATTTACAATGTTTCAATCATATACATTATCCATATAAACATTTATTGATCAACACTATAAATTTCTTTCCTAAATGATATGTGACCAAACGTACATGTATGTTCTTTATATGCATATATTCAGTCTCGAAATCGTGTTCTATAAAGGCTTTCTTTCAGCTTGCACCTCGTTTTGTTATTTTGTAGTATTAATTATATATTTTGTTTAATTTCAGACTCCAAATCGGTTGAAATCATCAACAGTGCATTGAAGAAGCAACTTACCTTTTACATTGAGGAGCACGTAAAAATACTATGGAAGTGGTGTGAGAGACAATCAGATCTACAAATTACAGTTGAAAATAATATTGTATATAACAATGTTTTGGATAGAATTTGTAGAGAACATAATATTGATAAATCAAAATATGTTCAGTGAGATTAGAAAAAAGGGTCATGGAGATTTACTTCATTCTACACAATAAAATATATTATTAATCATGTTTGGTGTTTCATTTATTATCTACTCCTATACTTCATTAGTATGTATTTTCATTTTTTTCATTATAATTTTCATTATAATTTTCATGTTCTATTTTTGCTGTGAATAGCTTTTTGTGTAATATTTCACATTTTGATGTTCTTACGTATTGGCATAGTATAATATTTCAAGCAGTATTATTTCGTTTCCAACTGTTTTTGAAGTATATATAGTATAACTTTTGATTTCAAAACGAAACAATCCGCTAAAAGTAGGTTTATTGGTCTACTGGAGTGGTAGAACTAGTTGTTATATTGATATTGGAAGCCAATAATGCATTTCGCAGTAGTTCTGAAAACATTCCCTGACGTGATGGATTACTTCTAGTTGGTTGTAGGGTAGTAGCGATCGCCAAAGTGGGGTGATATAGACCGTCTGGGCTTCTTGTGTTGTGAAATAATTTTTTTTCGAGTTAAAAAGGGTCTAAAAGTTTTTGTAATAAGAATTATTTTTTCATAATAATTAAATTTGTTACCTGTATTCCGTCAATTGATTTATGGGGAAATGGGATATTGTAACTTAAACTAATAAAAGTCCGAACCATGAATGACTATTAGGGATCTAGGGGGACCCATGCGAGGGTGGGACAATGTAGCATTTGTAAGTTGTGGAACGTCTCGAATTATTTGCGATAATACATCTATCGGTGTCAAGATGAATATTGTTTTCGCTATGTCAGGTGCTGTGGTATTTTGGTTGCTTGTTGAGTTGTTTAGAGTGGTATTCGGTTTGATGAAGGTTATACATCCCAAAATATCCAAGGAAGAGATTGAAATCAAATCAGTTATATTGCACCATTATGTAAATGAAAAGGCATATTCAATTTTTTTATGTAAAACAGAAAACCTTTCCATTGAGAAAGCTGTATATCACTTTATTATATTATTATTTTGTGAATTTAAGTGATAAGGTATGTTTGGATTATTATGTAAAGCATAATATTTGAACCTTATCAATCTCCTATTATATATAAAAACTACACGGTTTCTTAAGGCCATCGGTAAGATTTCTGATATAGATAATTAATTAATCTCTGCATTTTGATTCCGTTTTCATTATTATTAAAATATTTCAAATAAGTTAAGGATAAACTGTATTATTCTATTTGTGGAAATTATTATAACCGTTGTGATGTGACCTAAAAACAAAATATTGTAAAACTCTACATTGTAACCATGTTATAAACTTACTTATGTTCTTTTTTTTTTCTTTTGAAAGATCGTCCTATAATAAATTGAAATTAAAACTAAGAAATCACACTGAAGTTATAATTAATTGAGTGATGAGATTGATGAAGTAATATAAGCGTAACTTATTCGCTCTGATTGCAAAATATTTAAGATTAAGTTCCTTTGTAAAGTCTGTTATTATTAGGCTATTTTCAGCAGATTATTACATTAATTTGTTAAAAGTAATACATTTTTAACGTTTAAAAAGTACAGTGATAAATATTATTACTTTGTAACTTAATGTAGTTACCAATTAGTCAAAATTTAGGGGAGGGTAATACCGTTTTGCGTTTCTGCAATGTGTGGTTTTAATTATTGGGCCTTTTATATTTGTACCAGCATGATATTCAAAAATAGTTTGTGATATTTTCTTAGTTATTTTATATTGGCCATGATATTTTTCTAATAATTTATTTGCTGTGTTATCCGTTTTTTGATGAGCTTTTAATTCTGGATTCTAATACATCAAAGCTATTATCATTTGAATTATTATCAACAAAGTCATATATATTTATTGAGTATATTTCACTTACACCATCAATATAACAAAATCTCCTATTCTTATGTATAGTAATATTATTATCTGAATAATTAAATACTAAAATATTTGCGGTAACATTTTTAGGGAAAGTTATTAACCCATTGGGTAACAAAATTTTGTATTTAGAAAACCAAAAAGGACAAGCATAAAAGAGAAAATCTCCATTAATATCTAAAGAATTTAATTCCGAGATACCATGCTCCTGAGCTTTAATAATTGTAGAGTGGTTTGATTGGATAATTGACTTTTCATTGTGATTCAGTGATTTGATATCAATCTCATCAGATTCAAAACTAATTTTATTGTGTGTACAAGAATTTTCATTTTCTGTGGATGCATTGAGTTTTGAATTTGTTTTGGACGTGTCTGTTTCTTTAAGCAATTTCTTATAGTTCATAGGTGTAGAACCGGATGCTAGCGGCACTGCATTTATATGTGAATTTACAGATTGAACCAAATAACTGTTAGTTGATTTTTGTTTAGCTGATGTGTAAGTTCATTTAATTTAGGTTTTCTTACCTTGTGAAACAGTGATGTTTTTTTATTTTGATTTAAATTTACAATATCATGCACGGATTTATTAATACTCGAAGTTTGTGCAGATTTTTTTCTTTTCATGAGAATTAATTTTGTCATTGTGAGAAATATTTGTTATGTTAGAGAGAGGGATAAATTTATTACTAAAGTTTTTATGTCGTTTCTCATAATCTTTGCACTCTTTGATCGACAATTTAGTGTGAGCAGTGTTGACAACTTCTGTTTCATTATCATACAACACAATGTTAATTTCTCTATCCACAGATGGAGCAGTATTCCTATTTGATTTGCTGGTATGCAATTGTAACGCCGTATTATTGTTAAACACTAAAGAAGAAGATTTGAAATTAATTGACTTCACATTTTTACCAATGAAATCTAAACCTAAAATACATGTATGCTTCATGTTTGGAACTACAGGGTGATCAACATATCGCGCACCTTTTGAAATTTGTATAAAATCTGAAATAATTAAAGGATTAATAAAAATGAGTAAGCAAATTGAAGAAGGACTATTATATTTTACTAATCGTGAAAAAAATTTGAAATATTTACAATTGATCCAA
>JAQIWE010001032.1:0-17663 GCA_034698565.1 Campodea plusiochaeta
GAGGAATGTTGTTTACGAAGATGGTACGTTACACCTTCGTCATATACTTTCGGCATAGAGTAAGACATTACTTTAAAATAATATACTCTATTATTTTTCTTCAAGCAACAGCTGTACGGAAGTGCAAGGGAATAATGTATCATCCATCAAATAAGAGACTCACATTTGGTAAACGTTCGCACTTTTCCACCTTCCTATAGTAAACAAATTAAAGCACAACAATTTTTCTACCCTTAACGAACCCCCTGAATTGGGTTTCCAATTGATTTCAGTAACATCTGTTTATTCCGTGAGTGTAGGGTAATTTTCATAATTTGTTACACTTTGTTTGCAAATACTCGATACACTTGCTCTTTGCATTGTAATTTTGTGGTGTTTTGGAACCTGTTCTGATCACCTTTGTTTTTTTTATGATTATTTCTTTTCGTATGATAATCAAAGGAAGAAGTAACTATTTCCTTTTTGCATAAAGTACATAACAGTATAGAATTGGGACACAGCATTGTCAATACTTTTGTGTACTGCGTATTACGACTATTACCCGATGTTTCAAATAAATGAGGGCAGTATGTAGGTTTTTAAGAATTATGAGATTCTTTGAATGAGTTGTTATATAATTTGGATGAATTGTGAATTACTTCAAACTTAATATCAATTGAAATCATTTTCAGGAATTCGTATCACATAGGATTTCATCAAAATTAAAATAAAATTGGAATTCATAATATTTTTATTCTAGAAAAGAGATGTGTCTGATTGGAAAAAATTAGAAATTAAATACTCTTAACATAAACATTATAACTGAAGTTTAAATTTCCCGATTAAAATAATGGGTCATATATATTTCAAAGCAAACTGGTATATATTAATCAAATTCAACGCACTGTATAATTATAGTAATCGCGATACAAGTTCAGACACCTTCACCACATTGAAAAATTATTCTAATGAAATCGGATTAAACTAATCTATTAAAACTGGATTTGATTCCATCTCTCCTGTGCTAAGTGAGGATATTGGCCCTCTGTAACGTGTGAATATATCGCAAAAGAAAAACAATACAGTTCCCATCCAAGTGACAGAGTGAGTTTAAATTTCAAGGACAAGTAAAGAAAAAAAATCATTTGTGGCTTCTCGATCATCATGTCCTCCATTTTTGTTTCTTTTTTGTTTGAGGTGTGTAAATGTGGATTAAAACCGGAAGCAGAGAAGATGAATTTAGCCTTGAGCAATACAGACAGCAGAAGCAATTCAGACAAAATACACCAACAAAACCTTTTGGCTTTTGATCTTTGTAATTTTCCTCTTTGATTTACACTTTGCAATTGAGAATACGTGATGCTTTTATTTATTCCATTCTGTACTCTTTTACATAGAAAGGAACGAAATAAAGTGAACGTAAAATAGAAGTTGTTTTTGATACTATGGTGGCTTTCCGAAAGTATTTTATACATAGGAAAATATGGTGCGAATATTGGAGATTAATAAAACCAATGGATGTTAATTTTAACTGAACTATTTCTTGTGTGGTAGTAGATTCCAAGTCATGAAAAAACTCACAAACTGCTACAAAATTACCTAACACATATTAAAAAATAAAGTGCTAGATACAATAAGCAAAAGCTTTACAAAAACTTGAGATTAATAAAATCTCGAGATGCAGAGAAAATGTGTTTCCTTACCAATTATGATGAAACTTCCAAGTTAGATCAGCTCTTTCAAGACATCACCTATAATATATCAATAAGACAACAAGAAATTATAACAATGGTCATGATTCATAGCATATACCATTTATAGTTTTGTAACGATAGAATGTTATTAAGAATTTCTTGATTTCCTTCATCAAAATGAAGGGGCAAATGATGGTAATAATTCTTCTTTATATCTACAAAAACTACCCCCCATCCTACCTTGTTGATTTTTGAACTAACTGGTTGTAAGTTGTGATGTTTTTATTGAGAGTTTATTGATCGCGTGCAGTTCAATGAGTGAGGAAGGGTAAACTACTAATTACTCTATTAGGAACACTAATTTTTATACAAGTTATGTTCAAAATCTGTATAAATAATTTCGTTTTCTTTTTCTTCATAGGATATTGATTAAAACTGTTTAACATTGTTGATACAGAAAATTTAGTCTTTATTGTTATGATTTGAAACAATATACCGCGAAGATTACAATTTAGCAAATACTGTAGATATATAATGCAGAGAGAGAGAGAGAGAGAGAGCTGTAGAATCGTGACTGTACAAATTGTCAAAATTGCATCCATCTATTAATAATTAAACTCTCAGAAAATCACAGCTCTTTAAACCTTCCTATATAACAGGAGACACCGAATCCATATTATATATAAAAAAACATGTTTGTTTGGAATCTTTTTGAATTATGGAATTAGGGCAATTAAAGTTACCACCATTACGATCATTTGATACATTTTAAAAGTGTTCATATTTATAGTCGTTACTTCAAACATTTCTTCGTTCCAAAATTAGCTCTTACCTATGTGTTTGAGGAAAAAATTGAATTTCCCAATCAAAAATACTTTTATTTACTTATAATAACATACTATATACCAGTAACTAATTACCAAACTAATATATTCAACATACAGGTGCTACTTATTGGACCACCTTGCTGCCGATATAACGTCCGAGAAACAAATAATACAACCGAAAAAACTTTGAATGATTATTATCGACTTGATCCTCGGCGAAAATGTAAACGGAATAATTTTGAAGTCTGCGCGGGTCAGACTATTACTTCTAACGGATGTTCATTTCAGCTTGAATAGCAATTATTTAGTCCTTCGGAAAAAGACGACGCACCTGATAATAATCTGAGCAACCGGACGCGTAAACAAGCAGAGGAAAATGATGAGCAAAATTTTTCCTTTAAGTTTCAGTTATAATTTGTTTCGTTTAAGGAAATTTTCAGTTAAGAAAATTTTCTTTCTTTGTGTGATCATGTATTTATTACATGCTTTTTTATGTTTTAAGTTGATTAAAACGTACTTTAATGCTTGTAATTATCGTAACATCACAGCAGGAAAATTATAATATACCTTTGTTAATTACTATTTATAAGAAAAAATGCGGGAATTTTCCCACACAGTTAAGTTGTTTATTACTATGATATTTTGTTCATTATTAAACTATAATGTAGGGGCACGTTAGTTCACTATTTATATTTAGATAAATAATGGGTAATGATAAATTTGAAGTTACTGAAAAGTGTTGACTACAATATTGTTGATGTACACCAATATAACTGATTCTTGCAGAGTTTTCATATATAGTCAGTATAAAATGATCAAATGAGTTAGGCAACTGATTGAAACGAGATTGAGAAAAAAACCTAAGCAAGAAGTTAATCCATCTTTTCGCTTTCTCGATTCATTTTCATTTATGTGGTCTAAAAGATCTGTTCAAATTGACGGCAATGTTTTGTTTAATATCACTCATTTCGTAATAAATTATATTGTGCAATATTGTGTTATATGCTAGCATACATATACTGTAAAATGGATTATTATCTTGTGACAATAAATATTATTCTCATTCGTAGTTGATCAGTCTGTTGTTCTTTAAGATTGTCAATCTGAAAAATGGGTGTAAAAATATGATCGCCGTAACGTAATCTATAAGAAGTCGCAAACTTATACCAGTTATTAGCATTACATATATTTGAATTAATTCACACACAATTAAATATTAATTCTTAATTAAATGGGAATAACTTAAAAACCATATTCAGTGCCAGAGTGCCCGTATCGATATTTCTTCAGAATTCTTCCGGCGTAAAAATACCGTATACCATCACCGGTCCCCAATTCTTCCACTAGCCCATATGTTACGGTTTTGACCCTTTTTCTGATCAAAAAGTAATAAAGGAAAAAGGTATTTGTTTTTCCCACCTGTCTGATTTTTGAAGTGAAGGAGGGGAAAATGTTCATTCATTTGGCAGAATCATTTGAAACCCCCCAAGGCGTTGGCTACAATCAAACTTCTCTTCTTCCCGCGATGGGAGGGATTGCCATCTAGCTGTTGAAGTGGAAACTACTTGCTACCAGTCGGTTCCCTCTTGCGCTCATTTCGGAATTAGTTCTACTTGTTTGGTCCTATGATATATCCCTGTAAGGTACGCAACTTGTTCGGTTTAAAAGCTGTCCCCTTTCGCGTATTCTGCCGCTAATTGTTAGTTAGTGAGGAATGTTTTCAAGTCATTTGTCTGTGTTAACGCATTCAACACATTTTTCAAATGGGGAAGTTATTTTTGGATATTATTAGGGTTTATTGCAAACGACGTCGTGGGAGGTTTGATACCATTTTTTCTATTTCTTTTTCTCTGGAAAATGATAAAATTTGGTTTTAAGTTTCAAAATTATTTTAGAAACAATTGTTATATCTTTATTCCATTAACAAAAATTGGTTTGGTTATATTGTAAAGAAAATAATTAATTGTATAATAATTTCTGCTGTGTAGATAAGATTGAATTGTATCATACGTTATGAAAGCAGATCTCTCCTTCTATCTCAAGTTTGTATAATAAAAATATAATCTACCAAAAATCTATTCGAAGGAATTTACACGTTTCATTTCTTTCTTTATAAAACTGTAAAAACAGAATCATCCCCCTACATCATTGTATTTCTGAGATTCTTTTAATTAAGTAGCGATTGTAACTCACTCCCCCTTTTTCCTATGGGAAAGTTAAACTTAATAATACAAATCTAATAGAGTTATAATTACAATAAACCCAAAGTCATGATTTCTCGTAAATACAAAAACTTCAATAGTTCTGATGTATATTTACTATACGTGTGTGTAGTATTATATCATTCAAAGGAGACTGATTTTATAATTCGTTTTCCATTTATTTTGATGGTATTTGTAGGTCACTTGAAGATTATTCTCTCACGGTAATGTTATATAAAATAAGATAATGATAACCACATGTGTGAAAGTGTTGTAGGTTTACATATATAATTAAAAATATCACGTTTCTCTTCAAATTGTAGTATTATTAAATAAGCATGTGAATAACTGAATATTTTAATCTTTTGTTCTTGCTGTATTTATAATCATTAATATCTAATTATTTAAAATAATAGCATGATATATTTCTCTTTATTTTTAAAAACTGTCAAGTAAATAATTAGTTGTGATAGTACGTGCTGTTACATATTTTCACAACTCACGATAAATTTGAATATATTGATAAGTATATGCTAAATACTGCAAGTAAGTGAAGCTGCGGAAGATTTGTGTCAATATATTTTCCACTTTTTTACAAACAAAACCTAACCTAACTTAAACTGACCTTATATATTCTAATTAGAATTAACCTAAGAAAAACTGATGAAAGGGAAAACAAATAAAATATTTCATTTAGACACAATTTGTTAATAGTGTAGCCATTTATAAAAATGCCATGTTAAGTATACGTATAAAAACAACCTATATAATTTCTGGAAATTTGTCAAAACCCCAATACATCTGTCATAAACTCATTTTTTCATAACTCATCACCTGAAAACGTGAAGATACGGTACGTCACAGATGAATGCTTCGAATAGACGAATATTATAAATTCCTACATGAATTATATGAACTCTGAGTTTACATTAAGTCCGGAAAATTTTCAATTTGTTTCATATCTATTACTGCACGAGAATAATGTGTTTTCGCGTCATTGTCATTTGATGGAAGATAACGCTTAAACAGGTGTTGAAAAATAACTATATACCCTATTTTCACCTGCGACTTATGTAATCTGTTGAACCTGAAGAATTCTCCCAAAGAAAAATGAATAAACCAGATGTATATATTGAAAAATCATCGGAAAAAATAACGAACACATTTTCGCTAATACCTTGTTAAGCTCTGCTTTCTATTCATTCATGAATGGATTCACAGCGAGTGGTAAACAATATGCTTTCAAAATAACAAGGATCGAAGCGAGGTGATATTTTTTCCCTGATAATTTCCAGTATATATAAGCACGATATACAGAAAATATTATCTTAACATAATTAAAATTCACTTGTAGCATATATGTGTAAAATATTAAAATATAAAATCACCTGGCAACAATTATTAAATGAGGTAGTAAACTTCCGAACACATTCCTTACATAATACTACCTTCATTCGAGCTAATGTTTCTAATAGTTAAACTTCCATACACTTCCAACTTGTCTGCGATATATCTGAAACATCACCGACATAAAAATAAATACGTCTGAATAGACGAATATATTTTTCTTCCAGTAGTGTTCTTAGCATTGTCTTCTTTAGTATCCGAAGAATGCAAATAGATTAACGAGCTTTTCTTGCTGTTTGCCTTTTCGTCTTGAAATGCAAAATGGAAGGAGGAGAAGTCTCCAACAAAGCGCTCTTTGTTTCGTAATTGTCTTTTTCTCGGTAAGAACTGTAGGACTCTTACATACCGTGGAATCAAGCCCTGGAACACCTTGAGAGAAATTCAAAAGGTTTAACGAAGCCAGATTCAAACCCTCTCTCTTCCTATTACAAACTGACAATATCGTTACGCCTTTTCGCCAAACAAACAGTAAAGTACAAGATACACCCCCCTACCTAGCTCCCTCCCCCCTCTTGACTTTGCCATTTCCATTCCTTTGGAAAGTTGGATTACACAAAGTAGCATTTTATGCTTCAGGAGATTTCTCTTGCTTACTTTATATTTATATATATGTGGAGATATTTCTTAGCAACAAGTCTTATAGCTTTCAGGATATCTCCAGTAGGCTGCACACGAGTGCCTACTTGCAAGACATTGGGTGAAATAAGATTCGTATTTTGGAGAGAACAATACTGAGTAGGATGGAAATTATTCTTCAAATTTCAATGAGAAAACAATACGAAGGTTTTACTTATGTTTAAGTTTGTGAGTTGGTTTTGTCGGTGCCCACCACTATTCTTCGAAGATATGTTTCTTTGTTTTGTAACAGTATTATTAAGTTCGCTTAAATTGTCAAGTTTCGAAGGGTAAAGTTGTACAATAAGAAATGTGAACTTACGAAGTTATGTTGCTCTATTCTGTATACGGGAGTGAGGATAGATAATGGCTAAAAGCGAAGAGGGCAAATATGCAAATTATTAAATCATCCATTATCTTTTCCTCTTGAATAAGTAAGCGTTGAATGATGTACATTTAGAGGGAAATATATCCACTTTTAGAAGCGATTTAGATTCAATTCAACTTTGATTTCCATAACGGAAGGCTAGCTGTGGGAGAATTGAAACCCTTAAAAGGGTGCTTTCAGCTATTCAAAACTTTCCCCATCCAAATCTACACTTAAAATGTTGGAATATACGATCAGTTAGATATAAAATCACATTATAATAGTGCCAAAACACTTTGCTCTCTTTGTGGTAGCTTCTAACGGTGACGTAATGAAGTTATTTCTTCATTTAAATGTAAATTAAACTCCAGTTTAATTTTTTTACTCTAATATACATAATATTGCAAATAAAGATTTAGAGACTGGTTGTATACTTCGGAATTTTAAAACATGATCCAAAAATTTAAATTTCTGAGTAAGACTTTTTTTCTCAATGATATTTTTTAATCACATTTTCAATAGAAAATCTTTAGAAATTTTCCAATGTAATTGAACTCCATAACCATGAAAATTATTATAAATAGAAAATGAAGTGTTTGTAGTCAAAGTCATTTAAAATCACTCGATAATTCCATATTGATATTACAGTAAAATTTCTCCATAATTATCGACGAGAGTACAATATCTGAAAGAAATTCTTGATGAATATATCCAATGGTGTGTGTCCTGTAATGTATCAGGTTAGATAGGCCAATGGCCTAAATAAAACAAATTATCTATCTATCTATCTATCCAATGGTGTGAACTTCATTCATGACATCATCAAGATCACCAGTACCATTACACCTGTTCTAATTCCTGTAAGAGAAAAAAATAGACGATTGAGAATAAGACCGTTTTGAACCTATAACAAGAAACGAAGCATAGAAATCTCCAAGTAATTTTTGTTTCATATAACCTCCTTCAAACTGTAAAGGTGTAATTGAAGTCTCTAGTAAAAGTGTACTTTTTCCTTGGAAGCAATGGCGAAATGTATGAGAGAACGAAAAGCATTTTCTCTCCTATCCAGTCTCCCATTTGAGTGTGTTCACAGGGGGTGACGGGTCGATACTCAGCTCTCAATGAACTACCACGCAGATTAATATGGAAATATGGGGTTCCCTAATGGAAGGCCATAATCAGAGGGAATGACTTACTAAAGATGCAACAATTGGAATAAAAAGCACCCCCTTCAGACCGGCTCTCTTCTCTCTCTCTCTCTGTCTCTCTCTCATATACGAGAGAGACGAAAATTAAAACGACTCCTCTGAGTAATGCAGGCACAACTGTATATACTCTATTTTATATGATGAAATTAAGAGAGGGAGAAAAACTTTTTACTATCGTTGTTTCATGCTGCTGAAATAAAATAATTATAATAAAGGGGCTTAGAAAAGTATTTTGATGGGTAGCGTATGCTTTTGAGGTTTGCATACAGACCTTTTTGACAGAAAGAGAAATTTATGAGTGTGATTTGCATAATTTATTCTCCGTGCTCTTTATTCCTGTTCTTAATGAAGTGTTAAAAATATTAATTGCCTTTTCTCACGTAACATTGTTTATATATACACACTTAAGAAGGAATATTAAGAAAATGAGAAACCTTATTCGCCACTCCGTCAGTCGAAAAAAGTATAGTGTGGAAGCAAAATTGGAACATTTAATGAAGTTTTCTAAAAAAATAATATTTTGAGAATTGTTACTAACTCGAAGGGATAATACAAAAATTAGTGAAATGAACAATGAGTTATAATAATTAATTTGTATTTTAATTCATCCATTAATTCATTTTCGAAATCATATACACTTTCAGCAGAATACCTATACTTACATCCCATTCGTTTTCTGGTGCTTATAACACCTGTTAATCCACAAGTAATATTAAAAGTTGTAAACTGTCAAAATCTCACGAAATAAGTGGAGTTATGTTGAATGTCTTTTTCAGTAACCCAGCAAGTGCAAAATAAATCAAGATAAAAAAATCTGTTCTTTCCTAAGCATAAGGTGATGCCAGTATATGAGATTATAAATGGTCTCTCTTTTCGGATGGCTGACACCCTCCTCCTTCAAACTATTTCTTGAAGGGGTTAGCGGAACGGACATATAGGGGAGCAGAAAAATGGGACAAATTTGTCCTCACCTAGTCTCTTTCATATTGCCAGAGTTGAGATTGCATCGTATGAATGTTTCTTTCATGTTTATATAGTAGGTTTGAAAGAGTTATAGCCATAGAATGAATTATAGTTATGTCCAAATCCCAATGCTCTCAAGCGTTCCATCGTCTTGACCACTCAACTTCTTATATAATGTTGGAGATCAGCCATTTCTGGACACAATCATTCGGTTCCGTTTTGGAAAGGTTGTACTGTCGTCCTCGTATTTAGTCATTGGGGGGAAGAAGAAAATCTGAATTATCTTCAGAAAACTGAATGTTCTTTGAATTAGGAAAATCCAAAAATGTTCAGAGTCAGATCATGAATTAGTATAGTGCATACAAGCTTCATTAATTGACATAGTTGTCATCACCAAAAATCATGAACTTTCTGATATACTTACATATTCCTGCAATGTATATTAAAATTATTTTTTATGATAAGGATTTGCCTTATTTCTTCCATTATCCACGGGTCTTTATTCTAGGATTAAAATAATACTATAACAGTAAAGATTGATTATCGGTATGTTCTTGATTAATTATGTATACTGTACCAAGTATTACACACCGTTCTCTAAAGTTTCGATATGATATTTTGGGAATCCATTGAGTTTACATACATTGTATTTAAAAAAAACGATACAGTTTATTACAATCACTATATCACAGTAAGCTTATACACGAATACTGTAGAACAGTATTTAAAATGACTAAATTAATTATATTTAACGTTAAATAGAAGGAAAAAGTGGAAAATCCTCTGAAACGGGGTATTTCAATTTCATGAAAACAATGAATTTATTATATAATAACCACTAATTTAATAATTAACTATTCCCAATATTCGATTCTAATAAATAATATATAAGTGAATTATCAAATCCTTTTTCCATTTCATCTTTTTGCCTTTCGTGTACGGTATAAGGTAGAATATCAGGGGTACGTTAGTTGTAGTATGAGCAGCGATGTGGTGTTTTCAGTGATCCATAGAGTGGTTTGCTGCCCTCGCTGTTCACAGGAGCGCATTGGGACGGAAGGAAGAATACGAAGGCGCTAAAGGGACAGCACCAGAACAGAGTAGGAGTGGGAGATAGACCGTTTAGCCACCTTTACAACCCTTTTAGACTCTTTTCTTATACTAACATGTTCAAATATCAACTCCGACGACAGAACAACTTAGTTCACTACGATCTTTCGGCACAACATGAACGCTACGGGGTGAAAATGTTTATATTCTATCGCTGAATACGCCTCAAACGAAGCGGGGAGGAGTAGAAATGTACATATGTTTTGTGAACAATATGTAAATGTGTGTGTTTGTGCGTGGAAGGAAGTTAGTACAGAAATTAAAGCAGTACTTTTCCACGGTGTTGATACTAAGAGATTTCTGGCCACACTAGATGAAGTGCGGCTTTCTTGTGTGAAATACGAGAGGAGTCAACATGTGCGGGAGTCCTACAGTGAGGTAGGCCAAGGAACACCAACAACTTTTCAACACATCTCAGAATGGGGTTTTAGTTCAAGAGTTATGTTTAGGAGTTGTTTAAGTTAGACTGGTTTATATAGTTTTGTTTATTGCATATTTAATGATGATAGAATTGATTGAAGATTTTATAGATATTTCGATTATAGATCTGGTGATTTGGTTTTTCCATAAATGTGTAAGGCTTAGGTATTACGTGACTATATGAAATAAAGAGAGTTGCTAATGAAACTAAACTCGTACTAAATACTGAATGTACTGAACTACAAGTACTAAACCGCAAACATATATGAATATATTACAATAAAATCAATACTTTTGGTTTTGTTCTTCGTAAACTGCTTATTATTAAAATTACGATGACAAATGTACTTTCATTCATTTCGAGGTATGTGCTGCTTTCTGTAAAATTGTTGCATAACGCTTCACTGTGCACCGTGTGTTATATATCATGTGAACAAATACACAAAAGAATTCATAAGTTTGAAAACTTTCGCAGATACACAGATCCTTTATTTGGCTGTAACCAATTGCAGAATATATTCCGAAAATAAACTAAAATATCATCGAATTGTTCATAGTTTTGTTGTCGCGGGAGAATTTGAAAACTGCTTCCTTTTTTATCCAAAATTCAGACAGGGATCTTACAGGAAACTGCTCATGTATACTTAAAATTTATTGTTTTCTGTTGTACAAATATCCACAATTAAAGCAGTTTAAGATTATTCGGAAAATAGCAGAAATATTTGTACTGAAACTATTCGCTCCTTCAGTTTCACATGTATTTAATAACCTCTATCAATTTTAAATACATCAAAGACACATAATATAGTTTTACAAAATACATTAATTTAATTTTAAGTATTTGTTGTCGGTAATAGCAAATAGAACTCTTAATTCAATAAAATGATCACCAGATCACGTCATATAATAAAAACCAATCTAATTTCACATAATTTGAAATAAGTTCCAACACAAGCGAAAATCATTGCCTTCTTTTCCATATATTAATTACGAAACTATTAGCATCGCAATTTGCTGGGCATATAAAAAAGGCACTTTCCTCGTTATATTTGAACGAAGTGATTTTTTTTTTGTGTGTTGACCATATCTTCCTTTAGCAGGGAGCGAACACACAGAGAGAGAGTGAGCTTCATGCAAGCGTGAAACAACTTTATCAACTCTAGTCATTACAACTTATGATTGATAAGACCATCGCGCTCTTGGATACCAAAGGAGAAGGAGGAGATGTCTTTTTTGGCAATTAAGAGCCCAAGAGACTACACGAGTCATTTCTTTCGTATAATGGCTTCCAACTAAATATCCGGATGGAAACATTTTCATTCAGTTTATTCGTTTTAGCGAACTTTAAGGTTTCTTAGGAAATCACGTGTTTCTACCTTATGCTGTTGAAGGAATACAAGCGACTTTTTGTTCAAAGGTTAAAAATCAAAGCACACCGACTAACAGTTCCACGGACATTTTGCTGTTCAAACGCAAAACATATGTTTTCTCTTTAAATGCCAAGAATTTGAAGGAATACTTAAGTGCGAGAGTTATTGTTTTTTCAAAGATTTTTGACATACTTCTACTCGGACGTTGACAGAAGTATTTGTCATACGAAAGAATTTTACTTCCCAGTTAGTTATGTTAAAATATATGATTGGCATATGACTATTATACATGTCGACTGAAAGCTGTGTTGCCTTGTCCGAATTTAAAACTGGCCGGATTGACAGTTCGGTATGGGCGAATATTATATTGTTATTTTCATTAACACAGTATTATTGATTATTCTGTTATTTAGTTTCCAGCATTTCAGAATGTATAAGATTAATATAATGATTAATAAGCACAAACTCAAATATGGACAATTTTTTTTAAAAAAAATGGCATTTCCTTGCTTGATTAGAAATATATGTCAAAACAGGAAGAAAAAAAAACAGAAATCATCTTATACTATTATGGTAATATTTTCTTAGATTATCGTCATATATTTTTAGATATATTCTATGTGTTTACTTTCGTCTTTCGTGGCGTCACAATTTCTTCTTTTTCTGTAATAATTACATAACAATCCCTATTACGCTAGAAGAATACAAAACCCAATAGATAACAATGTGAACAAAAAGACACTTATCCAATAATTGTCATATTTTCCCAAGAATTCTCCCACCGACTACTGAGTACCGACTCATCCAAACACAATAAAAACACATTTACAAATGACAATACACATAATTTTCACTCACTTTCTAAATTAAAAATTTTGGGTGAAATTCCAACCGAAAATATTTTTGTACCGACCAGCCATACAATGCTCCTATTTTTGTACATCTGCTCTTTGCCGTATAATGATATAGTATTCTATTTGTAAGTGACCCTTCATTTCAAAGTCAGTATCCGCTGATGCTTTTGAAAAGGGAACAACAAACAAGGAAGATTATTGTTGAGAATAGTTGTCCCCCGTGATGAAGTAAACGACACTTCATACAGTTCTCCCCCAGCCCCCCCCCCCTCCCTCGTTTTTTCCCTTTCATTTTTGCAATTTTCGGGTGGACTGGGGAACGGACGGGTCGGGACGAAGCGAAATGAAATGGACTTGTCACAAATACGACTGAAAGAGGGTACATAAATGTTTTGCATTCATATTTTTGAATTCAATAACGGTGAAATTTTTGCTTTCATCTGTGAAATATGGAGGAGTAAAAACGGAAGAAAAATATAGTTGGATGTCATTTTCAAAGTATTGTTGTTGATTCTTTTGGTGAGAGCTTTTCAAAGATATTTGTAAGATTGTTTATTACTTTACTTTGAATTTGTGGATTCTTGTTTGCTTGTTGATTTTGAAGGTCGCGTGGATGTTGGGTGCCTGGTAGCTCATGCTAATATACTGTTTCGGAGGGAAAAATTTCTAGATGATTTTTCGATGTAAATAAAATCAGAAACTACGTATATCAGATCGGTAACATTTAATAATAATTAAACGCTATTCAAAATAAAGGTATAGAAATGTTTCAGTGTGAAATTAGTCAACTACATTAGTTGTCATAATACTAGCTTTTAAACACATTTCAGTACAAACACACCGACTTTTCCTATTTTTATTCTTCGTTTTCTCGTCTTTCTATTTTGCTATCTACTGACTTTTTATTTTTATCCTTTTAGTTTCTATATTTACAGAACTTAGTCATCTTATGATCGTCACAATCAAATGTTATTTACAAATACTGGGATTTACAATTTACAAATTTTACAAATATAGTTACAAATATCTCACCATGAAACACATTCGTACTCCTTAATCTCTAAACATTATACAACCCAACAGTAATTGGATATCCCGCTATAATCAAAACTAATTAACATTTAAAATCTCTATTCTAATTCTTCCTAAACAAAGTCATGATACTAAACTAAGCTGTCGCGTTAAAATGTCACAAATCATACGTGAATATATACAAAACACTAATCCGTAGCAAAAAATATCCCATATATTCTGAAGGATATGTACATAGTTTGTGAGCAGTGTACACCTAATGTCCTTTCTGTATGAAAAGTCGATCTATTATTGAGTACGAGTTTATAGGATTACCTGTGAAGAGAGTCCCTCCTCATCCCCTTTTATTACACTTGAATCAACTTCTTTTCACACTGGAAGCTTTGGAAAAGAAAAACAGGCAGCTGGGGTAGACTGACGGA
This sequence comes from Campodea plusiochaeta, assembly GCA_034698565.1. Classification (NCBI taxonomy): domain Eukaryota; kingdom Metazoa; phylum Arthropoda; class Diplura; order Rhabdura; family Campodeidae; genus Campodea; species Campodea plusiochaeta. Next base: position 14,470 of record JAQIWE010001032.1, read on the forward strand.
CGGACGGGGTTCTATATTTTGCTGTGGGTTACATACAAAGGTGAGTTATGTACATAAATACTTCACAAACTCGCCTTTTATGTCAAAAATATCATTTTGCCAGCACTCACTTGGAAAAAGATACATCTTCATTCAATGGCTATTTAGGAACTCGGAATGCCATTATTTCTTTTCGAACAAGAATTTGTTGACATTTCCATTTACTTTCGTGTGCCATTACAAATATATGTTATATAGCTACCCATCCCTCCCTATACTCTCTCAATAAATTGTAGAATTCAATTTTACATTATTAATTTCATTGTCTGAATTGTATATTACAGAAACTTTTGTCGATATATCTTAAATAAGATCTTATATTTATATTTGGGATGAAATGGTCTAATTGAGTGCACACAAAATCAATGTAAGTCAATGTTATTATGGTTTCTATATGTATTCTATATAAATATTATTTTGTTTTCATATAATGACTGAAAATAAATATGATTACCGTCAATATTTCAATCTCAAAACTCAGAAAAAGGAATATTTCAATGTGAATTTTAATACTGCATGATGTATTTATAAAGTATTTTATAGAATTTGAGCATCCAGTGGATATCTTGAAGTTTATGTGAAAGAGGTTTTAGCACTAAATTATTCTCTAATTTAAACAAGGGATTAATTCGGATGGATAAAAGGTCTTATAGGTGAACCAAAATAAATATCAAAGAAATATGCCATTAATCTCGTTGTATTTATAGGGTTCGTGCCTGGTTTAAGAAAATATGGTAACTTCATAATATGGAAGTTAATTATTATTTTTTACTTCAGTTATATTTTAAAATATTAAATTCGACATCACCTTTCTTCAATATTCAGTAACAAACATATATAAACTTAGAGAAACTGCATAATAGTGTAATGTCCTTATATATTTAAACCCTTTTCATATAGAGTACGAGTATAATTTCTTCCGCTTCAGTAATCCTATCAGTACATATTTTTTGGCCACTTTCCTTTTGCCACTCAATTGATAAACCACAAACACACTTTGTTATTTGATCTAATCCTGACTTCATCACATGGTTGTACTGACTTCAATTTTGAATTAAGTACCCTGGGTAGATTATATATACAATCCTAAGTCCTTTCGTGTGTAGTAAAGGGGGACTTGTATAAAGGGGGGTATAGAACGGTTGTGTAAGTGGCAATATGGGAAGAGAACCAAAGGAGGAGGAGGGGGTAAGGGGGGTCCGACTGGGATCATAATAAATGGCTGTTGGTAGTGAATAGACGACAGGGATCGGGCCACTTCAGTCTTTGAATAAAATGAATACAAAAGCTGGGGAGAGGCCGGCCCGCGGCATTCAATCCCTCAGAACAAAACCCAGGAACGGTCTAATGAGAAGAAAATGGCGAACTCTCAATGCACTCAATAGAGTCAAATACAACACAAGACACTTTATTCAAGAGTACTTTTTGCTCTCTCTTTTCGTTGTCGAACATTGGTGGGGAGGAACCGCTTTCAAGCTATTTTATAATTCACTAACACAATTTACTTTGAGTTTTGCTCACAGTTATAAAGGTCGGAATCTGCAAAAGTCACCCAAAAGGTATACACAAAACAACCATATGTGTGTGTGAGATACAGGTTTTTTTGTCGAGCTGCTTGAAAATTGTACGTCTCAAGTTGAAAAGAAGTGCCACACCGTTTCATTTAAACAAGTATTAAGAAGTTCTTCCAGAAGCGAAGAGCAGAAAATCTTTAGTGAGCATCCCGCTGTGAGGTAGAATATAACTTATGGGGACAAAATTAACACATTGTCTTTGTATAACTTTTTATTCAATCAACAGAGGACTTCTTATTTATTTGATGTTACCCCCTCTCCCCCCTAAATATGGTTTGAATGGTGCTGCAAACTGCTTTAGCATATGGCTGATCAGGTTATGTTTCATGGATGGGCAAAGTTACGGAACGATTATTTTGAATCGCATACGTCTAGCAGAAAAATATCTTCTTTGTGATCGTCTATTGAAGTCGATTATTGATGATAAAAGTTAGGGAATTAGTTTTTTGAAAAAGGAGAGGTGCTAATTGCAGGAAATAGCACGTCAAGTGAGTTACTCAGCATTCTTGATTGAATTGTTTCCAATGGTCAATGCAAAGTTCATGTTCTTCTCTTTCGACAGCGTTCAGTGTTCTGGAAGAGGTCTTTGTTTGGATATTGGACGTCAAAGATAAGAATCGAATTTATACGACTCGTGCCGCAATTCACTATACAAAATCACTCGGACGGAAACTCATTACGAATACTACTTTAATACTGGCATCAATTATTGGTCTCTATAGCTTAGCGGAAAAGCGCAGGTTGTGAATACAATCTGAGACCCGGGTTCGAATCCTGGTGGAGATTTTAAACGATGCCATGTATATTATATAATGTTACACGGAGAGTCAATGTAGTGATTTATAGAATAAATATACCATTCACTTCACATTTTAAAATAAATATATCTCAACTTGAATATTGATATTATTATTTTTCACTTTTTCTAACAAAACTGGTCTCTTCATCATGGATCATGGACCGGTGAGATGAGCTATTATAATTATTAATATAATCTTGTTTAGATCAGATTATATTATAAGATGTGATAAGTTGTTATATATTAAATTAGTGATTAAAAACTATTTTAAATATCATACACTACAATGAGATTAGTATTTCATTATTATTGTTGTTGTTATTTAACAAAAAGCTAAATATATATATATATAAAAATCCAGTACAAAAACTTCATTGAATTCAATTCTAAATTATATTTACACTTTAATCTATTCCATACATTCATAATTATAATTTCCACTATATTATAGTACACACCAAACTATATGCAACTAACAGCATAAATAATCGCGTAAAATAAAAACTACAAAATAACTTACTCTATTGTAACAATACTAGCATTTTATTATTTAAAAAGAAATTATTAAGTCAAATTCCATTGACCGCGCAAACATTCTATATATTACATGAAACTATGTACATTATGACGTATATTTTCCATTACACCTTATCTATTTGATGGAAATTAAATTTGTTGAATTGGAATGTCAATATGACAATTATATAGTAGCAGGTCAATCATATTAATGGTTTTTCCTATACCTCATGTGATTGAGGGTATGCAGTGGAGAGCTTCAGGTG
>JAQIWE010001033.1:0-17661 GCA_034698565.1 Campodea plusiochaeta
TATACACAGTTGCCCAAATAAAACGGAACGATTTTGGAATACTATATTATTCGGCAACAAGGTAAGATATTCACATAAACAATACAACGTTTTGAAGCGCTTGAAGACAACTTTCATTTGGTGAAGAAAACTTCAAAACCCAATAATAATGACATTTTCTAAAATAAAATTTTCAGAACACTTAAAAAATGTTAGGCCTATTCATCACAGCGTACTGCCTGCATACATTATGAGTAAAACTATTTAAAAAGGTACAAATATATATATTACTTACATTTGCTAACTTATATAAATTACTGTAATTTTTATAATTTCCAAATTTAATCCAGAAAGAAATCATTGACATACTTCTGCAGACATATTGATAATGTAATACACGGTATACAGAACATTACTTTTGGAGTGTTTCTGAAAACTTCATTATTAAAAATGCTTATTTGAATATTTTTTGCCGTTGCCGAATAATAGTGTCCTAAAATCGGTCTGTTTTTTTTTTGTCACTCTGTATGTGGAATCATATAGTTTTGTTTTGATATCTTTAATAACTCATAAAATTAATTTCATTTGGAATCTTTTATCTCCATTTTCTTATTAGGTTCGGTAGATAAGACATATTGAGTTGTCTTGTAAGAGTCCTTGAGATTTTACTTTCAAAAACAGAAGCACATGATTTTTCTAACCTTCTTGATATAATTTATGAGAACACAGATAATCATTCAGCATTTATCTTTCTAATATTGAATATAAACAATAGTTTAAAATTACACAGTTTCGCATCAGATACGAAATGCACCAGTACAACTTTTCATGGCCCATTCATTTATTCATTAGCTGAAAAAAGAAAATATTAAATTATAACACTAATATGATTGTAACAAAAGATGATATTAATATTGTAAATATCAGTACAATTTCATTTTATTCGACTCCAAATTTCCAACAGAATTTTAAAAAATTCAAAATTTCTCATAAATAAATAATGAGCAGCTCTGATTTAACGCAATTTATGTGAAATTCTAATATGTGAAGTTCGATCCTTTTAAATTGAGAAATGAGAACGTGAAACGAATATGAATGATTCGCTACAAAACGAGACAGAATTTCTTCTTTTAATCAGCATGAAAGTAGACTACTAGAATCTAAAAAGTCGTTTATTAAAACACTTTCCTACATGAATATCATTGAACATCCCTTCAATATTCCGCAGAAAGAGATGTCATATCTATTCCCCTTTGGACAAAACGTCTTCAGATTAGCACAAAACTCTCCCCGTCAGTGTGGATTAGCAAAATATTAATACCAGCTTTACTCCTCCTAATATACGTTCATTTGACATGGAATTGAAATGTACATCTGTGGACTCATAAACGTCCTTTCAACATCTTTATTCCCCTCTCCCCCTCCAATCATTAAATCCCTCACCCTGTAGGCAAATCTTTGGGATGAAAACAATAAAAAGGATTTGCTCCCATCATACTGCTGTGGGTTACACTATTTGATTGCTCTCTCCCCCACCCACCCCTTCTGCCCCCTACCTCCTCCCACTTCTGCCCCTAGGCTAAAAAAAGATTGAATATTGAATGAAAAAGAAATCGACATTCACTTCATTCACTTTCAGCAAATAATTCATTTTATATATCACTAAATGAATGTGTAATTAGTATTTTGAAAATTTGCATGAAGTTATATTATTTTAGGTTGTGCGGTTCTATTGCGTTCTAGGTGGACTCATTATAAATGGTTTCCTTTAAATGAAGAACTTTTGTTTCATTTCGTTCTGGGAATTCAAGTTTTTAGGACTGATCAAATATAAAGGAAAAGTTTTATTGTAGTTAGTTTGAATAAGTGAAATATTCTGAAAATTTTCATGTTTCTATGTATTATTAAGTAATTTCTAACTTACATGGGTTCTAATATAATTTTCATTCTCAAAATTTAATTAAGCTTATTATTTCCATACAGATTTTTTCCAAGTAAGTTAAGCAAAGTCTTTCAGGATTTTAACAATTCAAAAAGTAACTTACATAATATGATCCGCCAAGAACTGATTGACATATGATGATAAATCGACACAATAAAGAAACCAAAATAAAAATGATGTATTCTGGTTCTACATATAGTGCGATACGGTATATATTTCATTGACTATAAAAATTACTTTCATCATTCAAATAAGTTAAAGATCTTTATATTGTCAATGTAGGAAACATCCTGTATCATATAAAAAACCTAAACCAAATATTATCTGGTCAGTTGAATTTTTAAAACCAAATTATCAGGCTGTAGAGTTGTCGTGTTAAATGAATTATTGCATGGCATTGAAGATTATCCAGTTATACTGGTTGCTCTTTATTTTGTTTTTCATAGTTTAAAGTTCACTGGCCTTTATTCGAGGCAAAATAATTCTTCACTGATATACCCAATGGGTATTTCACTGGTACAAATACTGTATATAATGTAAATTAATGAACTCCAAAAGTGTTCTCATCAGGATTACGATTTCGTATGTAGCAATATAAACACGCTGCATCCAGCTGGCAACAAGATTGCAGGACCATCAGTACTGTAGGAGGCGTAGTAACTTTTATTCTGATTGTAGAACATTTTTTTTATCTAATTAATACTATTCAAGTATTCCCATCATCTCATTAAAACTACAAATCAAGGTTTAAATAAAGTATGAAAAAATAATAAAATGTAATGTTTAAGCATAATTTTCCCCAACATCATCTGAAATTCCAAGTACGACAAAGTTCCTCTTGGATGAAGAATTTAGTGATGCCTACAACACTATTGGTGGAACCTTTTCCTTATTTGCAACTTATGTACATGAAGAGAACTGGTAGTGTAAGTCTACTACTTTCTTTATTCTTTTGTATTGTAGTGTTAATGAAATAAGTCAACGTAGTAAGAACGAGTGCATAAGTTAATGTTGAAAGAAAGTAAACATAGGAGTTGAGTGGAAGACTACAACTGATTCTCAGGAAACAAAATAAAAACGTGATTAGAATTCAATATATTTCTTTAATCTGTCTCCAATCTTTTTTATACTCAACAAAATCATACAATTTAAAAGTAGGAAATATGTTATTCTAACCATTTATAGTTTGTTTACAGTTTAAACTGTAAAATTAATACGACAATATGAGCAGTTCGTTTAATCAGTATAATACTTATGCAAATTTTCTCATATAATTTTGACGAGAGCATGAAAATACTTTATTACATCATTGACATTAGTTATGTCCAGTTTAGCAAATAATAAACTATCAGCTACTATAATAATGTCGAATTCAATGACAATGACTTTTTCATAAATTTGTTGCTGTAAACTAATACCAGATTAAATGTTTTGTTAAACATTTCAGATTTGGGATAAAAAAAAAAGCAATATCTACATTTATTAAAGTTTAAAGGTTTGTAACGTCTCTTATTGGTTCGAAATATTCTTGAATTCTTCCAATAATTGAGTTATGGGGCAGACGTATTATCATTATTCCTAAAGTCTAGTGAATAGCATATTGAAATTTTTGAAAATTATCCAGTAATGTAGTTGGACATTCCTGCAGTTTGTATAAAGAACTCATAACATGAGACGTACAATTTGAAGCATTTGTGAAGACTACAATATAATACAGAAACATCCATTACAAAAAGAGAAAATGCACAATTTCTTTAAACGTTAAAAATTAAATTAATTCAAACAGTATTTCCAAAGTATTATCATTAAAATAAACTTGAATAGTGATGTATTTATTTCTAAATAAACAGCTAATAAATTATCGAAATAATACATTTTCTGTGGTACTGCTGAATACAGTAATGATGGTGTAAATGGTATTTTTGTGTTATTATACTTCAATCAGGAACTTCCGTGTTGGTAATAAGTGATTGAATGAAAAGCAGATGGTTTTCCAATCACAGATGGTCACATCACTATATGACGTAAAAGAACCCCTCTCATTCATTCACTTCAGTTTATACTAAACTTATAAACAGGTTTCTGTTTTTTTTTAATATGTTATATTAATATGTAAAATAAAAAATTATGTAATTGAATTGATTAACATATTGACCACATTCCAATAGATTAAATTAAAGTTAGATTCTTTATCATTTTTAAATTACAGCAAATTGAAAATTTTGAAACGCCATTTATAATTTAAAAACAATCCAACATTACAAAAAAAAAAGTATTTTCCACAGTATGAGTGTATGAAGTGACACCATCGTTCTCAGTATATATTAAATGCCCCTTTTAATATCCTATAAAAGAGTATTCGCAACAAAAGATTGTTATACCAGTATTTTCTTATGAAAATTTTTTAAGAAATATTTCGGTAAGTGTATCAGTGATGAATGTTCTGTGCATGAAATTACTAACCCAAATTCGAACTCTAAAATGTGAAAAGAGTTGCAAATCCCCTCCTACACTCCAAACCTATTTCTATCCATGTGATTAAACACAAATACAATACTTACTGTATTTCCACATAAACTCCAAATTCACATGACGTTAAATACTCTTTAACTCAAATTCAGTAGCAGAAGAATACTATAGCGATTAAATTTGTTCGATCCAAATGAATAGCCAAAGGAAGAAAAATCTGTGGTCTCATTCAATAAGAAGCCACTCACCTATATAAAAGTATATAATTGGATTGACTACCCCACATTCACCCTCCATTTTTATTCAATGTGGAACATTTATTTGCAGCTGATGGATAATCCTAAATCATTGATTTACTCAGACAGTTTTTTCTTCTTTCATTTTCGGCGGATACCTATAAATATATCGAACCGTTTTAGTTCTATCTTCCAACGGGAAATGATTATCTTATAAGGTAAGGTTTAGCTTAATCCAGGCAATGATGTCACATTAATTCTTAATCTCAATGCCTTTTTATATATATGGGGGTATTCATTGTCGAGGGAGCTTTTCTCTTTTTTAATCTTTTCTCTATGGCGAATATAAAAGACGAAATAATGCTGCTAGTGCCTTTTCATTTCTTTCATTGGTTGAGATTCGTCGTAATCCTTCCTACTCTTCACTTTTCATGTCGTCCTATTCTTTTTAGCCTAAAAGAAGAAGGATTTTCTACTCTTTTTTCCTCTTCATTCGAAAAACGAGTAAATAATTAACAATGATTTATTTGGTGAGGAGAGCATCTTTTAGGCAAACAGATAGAAACTCGAGAAATATATAAAAAAGAGATTTTTCTCTTTTTTTATCCCACATTTCTGTTTATTCTTCACTCGAGTTGTTTGCGGTATACTTTTACTCTATTTTAATAGAACATCAAATTATTTCGTTGTTCTTTGAGTTTACTTAAGGCATAAAATGTGATGAAGTTTTGAAAGTGGGATATTTAATGGTTTGTTAATTGCTTAATTACGTTTTATCAGTGGGAAGGACTTACTCACTTTATGCATTATTATTATACCGCATAAGAAAATCAATGGAAATAAACAGTTGCAGAAAATTGTATTTTAACAATGTGTCTATGTTCAAATTTGAATAATTATTAATACTTTCATTCGCAGCATAATTTAATTAAAAAAAAAATCATTTTGATATCATGTAATCTCTTATTACTATAATAACCTAAATCAACTGATGTTACTTGATTCACATTTGAGCTGTTAGGCTAATTTTTTCTAGAGAAAACTAAAGGTATTAATCTAATTAAACTAAAACATTACTATTGATTAAGATGCTATACAGAAATGCAATAAAGGAACCTGGTGAACTATATTTGAACTATTTCAAAACATTGGCGGCTTTACTGCGACTTTTTTTCAATGACGCGAAAAACTGATAAAAATTTATTAAAAACACACTTCCAATTATTTTAAAAATCAGAAACTTGTAATATTAATAAAAATCTCTGCAAATAAATCACCACCAATATATTCAACACCTCCCACCCACTCGCAATAATCTATTCCCATCATTGTATTGATATCACTTGTATTGTGTGAATGTGTGTGCCCCATGCTGTGTGATCTGTGTGTGCTCTCTACGTGATAATTTGTTGATGTGAGGAAGCAAGTATAGAGAGAGAGATTGTGTGTGTGTTGAGTTGAAAGCGATTTTCCGCTTGTAATCCCTCAGACATCCCGTTGCTTTTCAACTCAATACATCTTCACTCTGTTTCTTCATATCTTACTCAGTTCTTCTCCTTCTTGCTTTCGACAATACACAATCTTAAAAATAAACATTAATGTATAAAAGGTTACAGAGAAAAGATATGGGAGATCAACTATCTTCAAAAGGATTCATAAATTTACTTCCCATAGAAAATTCTCTTGCATAGCGTTCAGGATGTTTTCTGTAAAGTTACTGCAGTGGTGACCAAGTATATTACCATTAATACCATATCCTAAATGTATGTAGCAAGTTCTTGATATTTATTGTTATACCTTTATCATACTTTCTTTCAAATGAATTTCTTTACTGAAAATCTTGGGAAAACAATAAATTTATTGATATATATTTTAATCTCCTCGTTATTTTAAAAATTATGGAATTATTACTTGAAATAGGCAAATATTTATTTGATACAACTACATACCATCGCCATTATCTTAAATAATTCTGAGTTTAAAATATTTTTTGTCTAAGAATTTCTTTTTATTTACATTAATACTAACACTGTTCACCTGTATAATTTATGTACAACTTCTTTTTTACATGCTGGTGGAGCTCAAATGATCTTTCAGTATATCTTCCCTTACATTGCTGACACACAGAGAACAACACTGTAGAATATTATATAAAATTCAATTACTTTTAAATAAATTTGTATGAAACAAAAAATGTCATTCCAATATCCTGCACACCCCTGTGACAGAAAAAAATGTCCCATGTTTTAGATGCTGCTCTCAAGTAAATAAACTGCTTTTGAGTGAATCTAGTATGTAGGATAGATAGAAGAGTCTAACAGCATAGAAGTGAATATGCATACGAGAGTGGGATATATAGTAAAAGATGCGGGTTGAAATTTTCCTCTGCATTTTCTGTTCACGTAAGCAATGCTTTTTACTGTTTTTGCCAGATCACAGAACACAAGAATTCGTTTGGAGCAGCGTTTTCCCCATAGAGAGTAGAAATGCATTCTGCCTTGTATAATACTATGGAATGAAGTAGTAATTTATACAATTGCGTGCCTGCACCACTAGATACTGCTTATATATACTCATGTGTATGAGTATATGTACTGATGAACGAGTATATATATACTAACACGTTCATTTCAATGTTCTAGGTATGATACACGCTGTTGCACATTGTGATACATTTATATGGAATAAAGACCTGTAAGAAGTGAGTTTTCTTTTTAAAGATCTTAAAAATTATATATTATAACACAAACATTCAAACGTAATTCACAAATCGCAATAGAGCAAAATATTGACACAGCTAATAGTTCATATACTTATAACATCATTCTTGTATTAATCGGAAAAAGTTTGAATAGTAAAATCTCAATATTTTTATATTCAAAATTACTATTTCAAATTTAGAACTGCTGTAATATATTCCCAATGCGAATATATTAATCGTTGATTTTTTAGTTGAGTAGAGACTAAAGATATGTACTTCAAAAGAAATAACGTAAAACAGTGATCATCCTTGTTTAAAATACATTACACAAACATGTAAATCACAAAATATGTTATGCAGCCTGTCAACCTGACTGAAATCAAATTTGAGTACAACCCTAGTCGGAATGAACAAACGGGGAAAAAACATTTTCAATTAAAAGATAGACAAATTTTTTGTGTTGTATTTCTCTTTCATCCCCCTTGGAATATATAGTGCACATCTCCCCTCCCCCTATGCAGCTTCTCCTACCCACCCTATCAATAAAAGTCGGATCATACATACAAAACCCTATACCTACCCTCCACTGGGAAGCGGGTAATATACTATGGTTTAGTATAGTCTTGCTTTTTGGTTAATAGGGGCTGGTTAGCCCATGGGTTCTCTACTATTGCTCATGGTAGATCAGAGAGGGGAGGGGTTGGATGGATTGGGGGGAGAGGAGGGGGGGGGGGAGAATGCAAACGAGAAGGGAAGAAAGAATGGGATGCTGATTGATAAAAAATAATGTACTTTCGACTTTTTAATGTTTGAATAGTTTTAAAGGGAGAATGATTGATGCTGGTTTCATCGATAGAATTTCATGTTGTTGGGGATAGTTTGAATATATATTGAGAGCTTGTCAGTTTGTGTTTCATAAAATATATGTTATAAGTAGAGCAAATAATGATTCTGTGATATTCGCTTAAATGAAAGTGGGTGCTCTTGTACTTATTGATTTCAAATTATGCTCCTGCTTAAAGTTTTTGTCTTTCATATTGGATTATGATGTTGTGAACTGTGGTGTCTTCATGGAATGTTGTAGAACAGCAATTCGGATAACTGTTTGAGAGTTTTGTTGAATTTAGATTGTTGAAAATGATACATATAGATCAATATTCTTTTAGAGCTTTTTATATATTTGAATATTTCTGTTTGCAGAGTAAGAGAAAACATTGTCAACGAATTTTGCATTTTACACGAAATCAGATACCTATGCTGAAAATTTAAAACTTGTATTTGACTCCGAATCAGTGTGAATAAAATCAGATTGACTTCTGTTAATACTTTACTATACGCTTTTAGAAATATGATAATACAGTAGGCCTACTGAATAATTTTTGAAGTTTATACAATAAGCAAAATTTAGCCATTATCTGAATGTTTATTTCTAAAACCAACAGCCCATTTCGAAATAATGATGACTTCTACTTGGATGTATCAAGTGTTTGTAAATCTACCGTAAACAGTGAAATTAAACTAAACTGACATCAATCATAATGATATCAACATCATAGTTTTTACCAATATACAAAGTCAACATTTATTAATATAAAACGTAAGGATTTCAAGCAGAAATAATCAAATTGAAATATATATATATATAAGATATCGTGGAAGCTCATAGCCTGAGATTGTTGATAATTCATATTCAAGAAGGCTCTATACTCAGACAGTAATACAGAAATATTCCGTAAATTTTCAAGTTTATTGTAAACTCATTTTCAAACGTGTTACAAAAAAAAAAAAATAAAAAAAAAAAAAATTGAGTTTTATTTTTATTTGAGTTTTTCAAATACTGTCCTCGAATAAAATTACTTCACATATTATAAGTTCAACGTATAACATTGAATGTAAAGTTTATTACTCTGAAAATGTATATGAAAATATCCATTGTGGATTTTACTCAATCTCATCTAATCAATATCAGTGGTACTCACATCATATGACAAGTGAGAAGAACTTTTCTTTTACTCGATATTATAAGATAAACACATAATATTGTGAAAGTTTTCCTTATTATTATTCTCACTCTTCACTCTGTCAAAATAATTATGATAGCATTATCAGAATTCCATATTCTGTGAATAATCTAATGAGTCAGCAGTATTATACTATATACTATCAAATGCACTGTAAATAATACTGAAGCAAATAATATACCAGATTTAAAACTTGGATATATTAATGAGTGATATTTTATGAAGGACATTATCTAACTGCTTAAGTTTATCATCTTAGGTCAGTTTTCATTGTTTGCATTAAACTTAACTGATATACTAACAGTAAGAACATGTTAATAAAACTTTAGTGTGTATTAGTATGCAAACAAATGTTAAATTATGTTAATAGAGTTTAAGTACCTGAAAGATAATGATATACTACGTTATATTTGTTGTTATTTTGCTAATGAATCACTTTCAGAAAATTTCAAATATCCAGAAAATAATCTAGGAGATTGAAAACACTGGGATATTTCTGAGAATTTTTTATCTTATATTGAAATTTTTTATAACTACTATTAATGAATATTAATCTAAAAGCATGATTTTTATACGCTAATCTTTTTCTTGCTCGCTAGAATGAGATATCAGATAATTTGATCAAAAATGGTGAAATCTAAAATGGTATGCATAATTAGTTATACACGAAGTTATACACTTACAGTTTGAAAGTTCAAAGTAACTATTATTAATTAGCCTGCTGCAGTCATAAGTCAGATCCTCGTATTTCAAGTCACATATCTATAGTTTACTAAGAATATTGAATCCACATTCTTTACAATATACATTTTTTACTTTTTATCTGATAACTAATATAGTGAAAATTTAAAAGAGTGAAAACTGAAAGCATACTATGCTTAAAAAGTAATCTAATAAATCTTTATCTTCAGACTAAGGATAAAAATGTACTGAACCATTAATTGAAGAATAGTGGTCCATTAACTCTGAATATAACTTTTGACAATAATCCAAACTAGCACCTTGGTCATTCTTTACTTTTTTATTTTTGTAAGAGAATTTTTCCCTAACGCAATGTTAGCCTTATATATAACACTGCCACCATGAAGCAGAGAACCTACAGTGAAATTATTTTCCTTTAAAAGCTAATATTAAAATATAAGCCGCTTTGATTAAATAATGACTGTACATATTCACTTTAACAAAGTCCCTTTAAATTTTACTATCTATATAATAACCATCAGGTACAGTATATGACTGTAATAAAATTGCTTCTATTCTATTTCATCGAGTTTGTCATTTAATAACAACCAAATTTCCACCCACTGAATGGTTCCTGTTATTGTTCATGATACTTTATTATGGAATCGAAGCATACACAATTGCAAATTAAACTATTAGTTATAAAATAATAGTTATAGGTGAAACATGAAATGTGCTATAGAGCAGAATCTACACAAACATTAGAGATTATTACAATACTAGTTGTGTACGTAGGAAACACAAAAGTTTTGCAGGGCTGATGTATCATGGAAAACAAAATGTCAAATCATTTGTGATTGCATCTTGCATTTGATTGATTCATATATCAATAGATTATAAGTACTAAATGCTCGACTAAATATGTTACTAATTTTTTTTTATTATAAAATTAAAATGCACAAAAGACGGTACTCCTGTACATAATATAGAACTACAAATTACGTTTATACAGGAAGGTTAATTTATAACAATTTGCATCAATTGTTTCACAAAGGAGAGAAATCCGAGCCCTGCACCTCGAAAACGTTTTGATGATAGATGTGAAATCATAAAATGAAATTTGCTAGTTTTCTAAAGTTAATACAAATTAGACTAAATTTTCTTGGATCAAAGGTAAACATTCAGTATAAAATGTTTTCAAAAAAAATTGCTGAGTTGATTTAGTTTCACTTTTAGAGACCTCTAAGGGAAGGAATTTGGAATGTATTCGGTTATGAGTATCAATTTTTTAAATTTCCAGAAAACTGTATTTTTTTTTATACATAAGTCTTGTTATTTTGTATCGTCTCAATGAAAAAATAATAATAAAGAAATCCAATTTCTATATTAGCAGGAAACGATTATAATACTTTATTTAATATTTTATCTATTTATAGAGAATAATGTGCTTGTTTGTAAATGTCTAACTTACATCCAAAATGAAAATTCTTTATTATACTCTTCAATTTTTCGGACATATGATTTCACTAGTATGGTTACATGTTACTTCAACTATTAGTGATTATGCCTCTGAAATTTCTCACCAAATTTATATTGTTATCTATAGCAATTTTTTTCTTGTTTGCTTAGAAAGTCAGAAACATATTTCTAATATCATATATTATAAATTACAAACAATTAATACTTATATACCGTTCTATTACATTTTTTCTCCAACCAGTCCAGAACCGTATAATAATGTATCACAAGTACAAAAAATTGAAATGCATCTTCGTCGATTTTATTAGTTACTGCTGCAATAAGTTCTATAAAAATCAGGTAACCTCGAAATATTATTTTCTATTCAATATGGTATACCATGGAATGAGTTTTTTAAGATATATAGATTCATCATTATACTTCCCGTAAGAAAATTTGAGTTCACTCATATCTGTCATGGTATTATTTGTTATCTTCTGTTCAGAGAAGTAGGACCTCGAGGCGCCAGTTTATTGTCAGCGCTTATCTCAAAGAAACAAAATAACGTTTTCAAAGTAGAAGTAAAATAAATATCCATATTATACTCTTTATAAAATTGTTGCAGAAAAAAATATGAAATGAATAATCGGGCATTCATAACAAATTATTATTAGTGAAAATAGTGATCATATATTTATCTTTCATATATTCAGATCATCATTTTAACGGCTTCTATACTGAACCTCTTCTGATGGTCAAACAGTTCACCTAGTCGAGTCTCAGAATCATCGACAAGATACTTTATACAAGTCGATTCCCGAGACAGATCAAGTGTACCCATCCCCTGGAAAGTTCATTTGCCTTCGAAGAGATGTGCTTTTTATAAGTCAGCTGAACTTCAGATGATCCTTTTCCGAGACGATATTACCATTTACACTCGACTTTTAATGACATTGTCTATATAGCCTTGCATATTACGACTACAGACAACCATAGATTCACTTAGAGGTAATATAGAGACTCATTCAATTCAGCGAACCGTAAGAGAAGACCTTGATCTCGCTGCTGAAGCCCTTCGCTTGTGGGTAGTTCATAAGCGGAATGGCTCCAGAGTGTGTAAGGAAACTAACACAAGCCTGGTAAAGACATTAGAAACTCATCTCATCATTTCCAGTGCGTCAAATGTTTATAGCAATAAACCTCTTTTGATTTCATATTCTTCTCATGCTGGTTATTGCATGTAATTTTGATCTGTCATTCGATGAAGAATTTTTTGTAGGAATAAATCCCGAGTGCTTATGAAATGCAGTGATCGAGATACAGTCTTGAAACGTTTTCGAATATCATTCGTGAAGTAGCACCAGAAAAAATATTTTTTGAATCTTCTTGTTAATAATTAACGTGAATCAAATATAAATCATTCTACCAGTTTTGTGAAAATCTATTCTTAAATTTGATTTATCCAAATGCTTTGTACACAACAATACTGCTGCATCATATACATATCTAAATCGCACTCATTATTGAAGTAGGTATCCAAGTGGTTTCTGATGTATGATACATGTATGCTGAGGTAGGAGGTACAGTAGATCATTTGTTTTATTTTTCAAATTATGTACTGTCTTATATTTATTGTGTGACAATAGGGTGATTCGTTCACATAAAGTAGCAGATTCAAAAATAATTACATAGCTATACTTAAAATCTCAAAGGGGTTTAGTAGATTAAGTTATATGCACAATCAATTATAGGTCACTAATCCTGTAATTTACTTTTATGTTCCTTATATTTTAGCAAGAATACAAATCAATATTTCGGCAAAATATACTTCATCGTTTATTGCCCGAAATTACTAACTTCCTCTGTAAAGTGAAGTAAGACTTTGTGCTTAACAGATGGATTTGTAACTCAGTTTTACACTTGTTTGGTTATTTATCATTGTAAGAGAAAATAAACAACTGTACAACAAAATGATTGTTCGATCATTATTTACCTTTCACATTTAAAATACATATAAGATATGTCGACAATGTCATATACAATATTAGCCTTATTTTATTCTTTGGCAGCAGAGTAACGGGTAGAATCGTAATCCACTGAAAAAATAATAATCTGTAAGTAAATGCAAACAAAAGTAAACAAATAATTTTCAGCAGTATAAACTGTTTTATAAAGAAGTCGATAATATTGTAATGTAATCATGTATATTGACAACAATCTTAGACAGTAAAATTCTCACTGTTCAAAATGGATGCTCATGATTGTGTATCGATTGTATTATTCTGTATAATTATACGATTTTATTTTTGAGCTAATTAACTACTCTCCACCTGAAGAACTCTTACATGAAAAAAGAAACTGTATACTATTACGAAGCATATCGCAAATATATCTGCATGCTCTAAGTAAGGAATTTTGAAGAAATGAAATCACCCGATCCCTACTATAATATAAAGGGACAACTATTCTGGGGTTGCTGTCAAATAACTCAAGAACCATTACAGATAGAATCATGGAACCTTCACAAAATGATTCTTTAGCGTCTGGAGAGTATCATAGGCTATATTAAATCAGAATACCACAAACTAGCGCCGAACAGTGACAAAATATTCATTATCTTCTCGTGTATTTAATTAAACATTACCTTCTGTCTACTAGAATGAATTTTAAAATTTCTAGAAAAAGTAGGATGGTGTAAATATATTGTAAAAACAATGGAGAAAAATCATTGATTGTTGCAATTTTTTAATAAATTATAGTTCAGAAATTCATAAACTACAGTTTTATAGAACTTTTTTTCTTAATAATTGATACGTTTTCAGGAAACTTTACATTCAAGATAGTTTGAAATTTACCGTTAAAACTTTCAAATTTCGATTTTGTCTTTATGAGATTTATATTACAATTATTGTAGGCAAGAAGACATCAAATAGTGATAATATATAAATATAATTATATTTATCGCAATGTATTTGACACAAGTTTTTAAACTGAACAATTTACATACTAAAATATTTTTTAATATGTTATACTCTTAAAAGACTTTTAATATGTTATAATATCAAGTTACTTAATGAAATGATAATAAACGTTCAAATAATTCGATATATTAAGATTATTTTAATTTATAATTTGTTAGCTAGTAATTTTTTTATGTCTTGAAATTTAATAATCAAAGAAACAGTCTAAAAGGATCAAGGAAGATGATTTTGTGTGTGTCTGTGTTTCGAGCGGGGAGAGGGTTGGGGTAACTTAATAATTGTTACTGACTCCTGGAGGGGGTGGATTGTATATTTTCCATTTACAGTCCTGCTGGCAATTGAACATTTGCTTAGTAAATTAATGAAATCACAGAACCATATAAATAAACTATTTCAAGAAATTCTGAAATTATGGTACTGTTCACTCTATCTGGAAAATCATGTTTAAGGTACACAAAGAACCAGTATAAAGAAGAAGAGTTAAAATGTTAGGTAATGTAATTATTAACAACTTTCAATTTCATTGTTATTTCATCATGATCGTTAGTTTCTCAAATTTCAATACTCCTGGTGATGGTTTATTTGCAAGGATGCTTTCTAGTCTGCAGTAAAGTTCTCAGTTGCCAAAGTCACTGTTTTCACAATATTAATTTTATTTTCCCGGGCAACGCCGGGTAACCTGCTAGTAATAGGTAAAAAGTTATAGTTATAAAAAGCGTATATACGGTTTACACAACTAAACAAAATACTTTACGCCAAAAATTTGTTATTTTAAGTTCCAGTAACCCACAATCTAATGTTTTATGATCACATATTACATTATGAACTTTCCTAAATAAAATTGATGCTATCTTTTTTTCTCTCAAATATATACCTCTCAAGCAGCATCAAAAATTCAAAATAACTTTTTTTTCATCTTTTGATATACTGCATTCTGCAATAGGGTGCCATTGACTTTCAAAATTAATGTATATTCATTTATTTCCATTAACCGTATTTAAATATTCATTAAACATAATTATTGGCTCGAATAGCATAAGAGTAATATTGAGAAATTACATACTTTCAATTCCAGAACAATCCGTGATATAATTATATGATATTATACAGGTCTTATACCTTTACTTCTACAATAGTTTACAAAATTCTTAAGAAATATACAACTATTTTCTATATGAGTCTGCGTCAACTAGCAAAATATTTCCGTGTAAGGCCAGCATAATATTTAAATAAAATATTTTTCAATCATACAGCATTGCCTCTCAGTATATATTGTGCACAATTTTCATGATCGTATCATACCGGTACATATATACAAGCCTTGTATAAAAATTACTATTATTAAATAAGTATAAAATTTATTTGTAAAATATAATGAAATAAGACTTACTCATATATTACACAGTTCAGGTAAAAAAATATTAAAGGTTTACCTGCAGATAATGAATTTCCCGTTTTCTGTGATATTCTTGTACCTTATATTATTAAAGAATTTTTAGAAAAAGTTTGACGTTTTTGACCCTACGGATCAAGAGATATTTCTGTTTATATAGTCGATCGATTTTCCGCAAGGTAGCACAAATAGACCTGCGTAACTATTTCGCTGCCTTGCGAAAATATTCAAAAAATTTGATGAAAAACACATATCAGAACACATATTTATTTAGTAGTAGCAAAACTGACTTAGAAAATAATGCAAATTAATCATTTTATTCATATATCAGCAGTTGTCTTGTTTTGGGCCACGTTTGCTCCGCTACCATACAGCTTATTTTCTTGCATTTTCCAATATCTCCACAACCGGTGATTTTTGGCAGGTAAGAAAAATAATATGAGTTGTTATCAGAAAAGTCAATTTAGCTGCAGGAAACCCTCAAATAACTATCGATTTACAAATTCCCTGTCGTTTAGTTGTTTTATAAGATTATAATTAAAATAATAATTATATATTTTAACAAAGAGGTTTTAAGTTTTGTATTAAAGAACTCATTCACATTTTTACACTTTAATAAATCCGTATACAAAGAAGAATATAATGAAATTTCAATTGGTTTGTGATGATATTAATTTTGGTTAATAATAATAATATATGAAACGTTTATACGAATAGAGACAACAAAGTCTATAATATACTGATTTTAATTTAAACATAAGTAAACATAAACAAAACATACAAACAACAAAATTACACATAACTATTACATTCATGAAGGTCATCAATTCGGTGTAGTTATGATAATCACAATATTTCACGCTGATTATAATGTTGAATGATTAATATCATTAGAAAATTCATAGAAATGTTCAAGTTTTCTGGTATTATACGATTGATAAATCCATAAATGAAACAAAATGTTAGTCAATATTTTTCAACGAAGAACCGAAGATTCTTATGGACCATGATCGGATTTGTCTGCACATTTTCATGAAGGTATATTACTACATAAAGATCCCATATTCAGATAACTCACAAACAACTCAAGATTTTCTGTCTTTTAAAAATTAATACTATATTTTAAAGTCATTTTCAGTGAATAAATTAAGGTTTAGTTGAGCATAATATGGCCTTAATATACATGTAACTTTAATGTGTTATACAATACTATTTTTATATAAGAGTTTATGTTAGTGACGTTATACCTTTCTTTCCAGGAACACCGGTGGAAAATAATCAGAACAGGATAGTTATATATATTTGATAACCTGAATATTTTTTTTTTATAATTTAATTATAACCACGAAAATTACACTCATGATTCATCTATGTATGATATTTCTTGTTAGTATAACGTATAAATTCTACTGTTATAGACACGTAATAATAAGAATTGATCAGTCTATGTTATTATTACATAACTACATGGTTTGCCTAGTCAAAAACGCGTATTTCTTTCCACAAATATATAATATTCTATACCCTAAGCAATAAAAATCATGTAAACATTCAGTCCAAAATTAATTTGTATATCTTCTTCATTTTTTACTTTTGTATATATTACGAAATATTTGTATTGATAAGAGTTTTTGTTCCGAGAACAGCCTTACCTGGAACTCTTAGAAAATATCGTTTTTGTCATCACCCAAAAGGAGTTATAATAACGCGCTACAGTATAAACTATAATAAACAAGCAGCATATTATTTCCCCTGGAAAAAATGAAAGCCTTGTTTTCGAATTTAATATTTGTTAGTTTG
>JAQIWE010001034.1:0-17644 GCA_034698565.1 Campodea plusiochaeta
AATTATATCATTTTTAGGTAGCATATTCAAAATATGAAAAATAGTTAAAACTCGCTACAACCAGTGATTAGTACAATATTAAATAACAAGGAACAAAATGTTCTTACAGTGCTAATTTATATTACTTTTTTGTCCCTCCAGTATATCATTAAGTATTTGATACACATATTATTTTTACCTTAGGAAACCTTGTACTATTCATGTCTGCTTCAAATTTGCTATATTTTATAAACAAGAAACTAGATTTGAATTTATCATAAGCAGAAATTTAACATTTTCTATTATTTGCTTTGATATTTAAAATATTATAATCAGCTTTTTCTGTTAGCTTGGAAGTGATGATAAAAAAAAACAAATTTGATTTGGTCAATAATATTTATTAATAGAAATGTAAGTAAACAATGAATATTCGTTTTTCTGTTAATATAATTACGGTTACAGTTTTATAATCTATTATTGTATTATACAGGACTGCTGAAAGTCAAATTTTAAATAAATTGAAACTATATGCAGTAACCAAAAAATAATATTATCTTATACTATTGGTGTAGAACGTTTAGATGAGAATTAAAATTATTAACTGACAAAGAAAAATTCAGTTCAGGTTGGATTTATTCTAATATTTTACTTTTACTTTTTTGCTATACCATACACATATGATAAAACTATGGTGACTTAATATTTTTTTGAATATGAAAATATCTATACGAATTGACATTCCTATTTTACAAACTTTACAATAAGAGTTAAAAAAATGCATTTTTGAAACGTTTTCAAACACTGTTTTGGATTACTATAAAAATAATTAATATTATGGCAGAGTCCGAGCACGATATATTTATACAGATAACTAAAAATATAAATAGCATGTAAATATTATAGCTTCAATCATTTATCTCTTTCAGAACTTCATCCAACAGCAATGCTAAAGACAGCCAATTAAAAGAAAATGACATTAATTTTAATCGTAATGAAAGGGTAGAATTCCGTCGAATTGACCACTTCAGAGTGGAAAAACGAATCGATGAAAATAGATTGCAAAGTAGAGGAGAAATGCGTATTGAAAGAACTGAACAACGACATGTACAAACTAGAGTAGCCAATGAAAGACAAGAAATACGGTTCAGCAGAGGAGCAGAGTTTAGACGAAAAAGTTATATGTTTGACGAGCGTCGGATAGGAAAGAAGGATACTTCTGATCGAAGACTTACTGCTTCGGATAATAAGAATGAAATGCGACGTTTTGTTACCTCACGCCGAGACGAAAGAAGCATTCGAAAAGAAACAAGCAATACACCAACTAGAAGATTGAGTAACGAACGAATCAACAGGGATCTTACTGAAAGATCTGAGAGAAGAGAGGTTGCTGACAACAGGATTTCTACAGCCCGATCTGAAGAACACCGACTTCACAGCGATCGACGTCAACAAGAAAGACGATTGGTTCCAAATCAGCGTTCAATGGAAAGATCATCTGTTAACAGCCGGGGTGTGGGAGTGCGAACAACAAACGAAGCACGCCTTTCCAAAAGGACAGAAAGATCCATTACGGAACGACGAGACAATTTTGACGATTCTGTTAGACGAACACTTCAACGTCGCGAAACCAATCAACGAGTTGGGCAGCGTGACGATTCTACAAGGCAATCAGCTGAGCGCCGAGAAGCTGGTCGACGAGTTGAACAACGTGACGACTCTGCAAGACGATCACTTGAGCGTCGAGAAGCTGGTCGACGACTTGAACTACGTGATGACTCTGCAAGACGATCACTTGAGCGTCGAGAAGCTAGTCGACGAGTTGAACAACGTGACGACTCTGCAAGACGATCACTTGAGCGTCGAGAAGCTGGTCGACGAGTTGAACAACGTGACGACTCTGCAAGACGATCACTTGAGCGTCGAGAAGCTAGTCGACGAGTTGAACAACGTGACGAATCACCACGGCAATTATCTGAGCGTCGGGAAGCTATTCGACGAGTTGAACAGCGTGACGACTCTGCAAGACGATCACTTGAGCGTCGAGAAGCTGGTCAACGAGTTGAACAACGTGAAGACTCTGCAAGGCAATTAGATCAGCGCAGAGAAGCCAGTCGACGAATTGAACAACATGATAATTCTGTAAGACGTTCACTTGAGCGCCGACAAGTTAGTCGACGAATTGAAAAGCGTGATGACTCTACAAGGCAAACACTTGAGCGTCGAGAAGCCAGTCGGCAGGTTCAACAGCGTGACGACTCCGTAAGGCAATCAGTTGAACGTCGAGAAGCTATTCGACGAGTAGAGCAACGTGATAATTCTGTAAGACGATCTCTCGAGCATCGAGAAGCCAGTCGACGAGCTGAACATCGTGACGACCCTGCAAGGCAATCAGTTGAACGCCGAGAAGCTAGTCGACGAGTGGAACAACGTGATGACTCTACAAGACGATCTCTCGAGCGTCGAGAAGTCAGTCGACGAGTTGAACAACGTGATGAATCATCTAGACGATCATTTGAAACCCGAAGGGAAGATGGCACAAGGCGATTGGTAGAACTTCGGGATGATTCTATTCGAAGCCAAGACAACTCAAGAAGAGTAAATTCCATTCGAAATTCTAATCGAAGAGAGGAAACAACACGAAGACTGGAAGAAAATCGTCAGAGCAGGCAGTCCGAATTAAGTCGACAAGCAGCTACACGTCGCTCTGAATTAAGCACAGAGCGTCAGTTATCATCCTCAAATATCCGGGCAGAAATTCGAACTGATACACAGAGACAAGTTATAATGAATGTTGGAGAAGAAAGAAGAATTGCTGTCCGTCCAGTGTCACTGAAAGAATTCCATACCTCTCGACGAGAAGATTCTAAACGAGAAAGCAGATTAGAGAGGATTTCATTTACTGATACTCTGATTAAAACAATTCCAATGACAATTATTGAAGAAACTGAATACTTTGGGGTAAGTTATTTTCAATAATTTCGGTGATACTTCTTTCTATTAAGGAGTGAGGATTACTAACACATTTATTAATAACCGCAATCGCTGAAGTAAATAAATTATTTTAACATTTTTTTATGTGCCACAAAATAATCATATAAATAAAACAATTTTTTAACTTCTTTACAGTAAAAAAATTCATTCATAACAAGAAATTATTTGCTTAATGTAAATATAAATCTTCGAAACATAAAATTTTTTGGTATTGTAGGTCTATATTAGTTCAAAAGTTATTTTAAATTCTGTTCCTTAACAAAAACAAAATTAATAATTTATAAATAATTTCATATATAATTAACTCGATACAAAGATTTCTGCTGACAGAACTGCGAATAATCTAATATATTGTTCTTTAAACAGGTGAAGTCATTCCAAGGCAAGGACTTCCTTTTCACCCAAGAAGAAAAACTGAATAATAAGGATGCAGGGTAAGACAATGAAAATATTTATTTTATATCATTAGTTTCAGTTATTTGTTTCACGTATGACATATCATATTTAAAAAAATATGTCGTGCAGAGTGCAGACACTGTTTCACCATACCAGAATTATACTACAGTTTTTGCACTGAATTTTGTCTTTTGCAGATTTATTTTTAAAAATTGAAGCGACTTTGACATAACTGAATAGACGACTGGTGTTGATAATGATGTTCTAATATTAATTTAACTTTATTAAGAAACTGGTTCAGGAGATTGTCATGAGCGTGCTGAAGGATTCCTTTCACATTCTCCACAACCATACAAAAACACAAATTTGAAAATATTTTATTGCAATCAATTTGATATTGTTATTCTGTGGCATTTGTCAATTTACTATATGTAAACAGAGTATGTAAATAAACATATTATTCTCTCTTATAGAAAATAAAGAAATTTGAGTTATAATAAAAAAAACGGCAATAGTGCATTGATCTATAGCAACTGATTGCTACAAGAATTCTTTATAGTAATGTAGTCATTTTTTCTGCTTGAAGCTGCTATAATTCTGCATTCCTTCTAATATTTGTAGTTGAAAAATAGAAAATTGGGTTCTATAAGCATTGACAATTGTGCTATATTTATAACTCAGCACAGTGAGTTTACCGTCACACAAAAAAATAACATTACAGTTTACCCTCAATTGTAGTAGTTTCATTATATAGGAAGAAATACTGAAAATTAGGTAATTGGATGTGGAAAAAATATACATTAAATAAGTAGTAAACGTGAATTTTCCAAGGAGTAATTCACTCTGAAAAAAAATTGTACATCTGACCTCCAAGTGGCATCCAAGTAACATCTACTGACCTCCAAGTGACCTCCGAAATTTTGTACACTGACCTCCGCGAGTGAGTTACCCCTCGGAATTTTTAGCTGTCCAAAACTCAAAAAAAAAAAAGTAATAAAATATATTAATAATAGAATGTTATTATTCATTATTATACAAAAATCTAATATTAATCTCTCTTACTGTTCTTTCAGGGATTCTTGGGGTTCATTGACCAGCACATTCTGCAGTGGTGTTGCTTTGTATCTTATGTATAATGGACATCAACAGAAGATCGTAGCTTAATTTCACAACATCAACAAATCTTTGGTGTAAATCCATACTTTAATTCTCAAAAATTCTATTTTTATGATAAAATCAATGCAGTTGTAGAATATGAAAAACGAGCATATATTTTGAAATATTTTACTATACGCTAATTAATTCTTAAATTAAAAATATTCATGCGATATTAACACATAAATTTGCTTTGGAGAAATTCAGAACTATTATTGTCTGATGTTTAAATTTGCTTAACTGGATAGATTCACATACCAGCAACACAAAACTCGCTATACTTCTTGAATTTCACATTCTATGACACCATATACTACTGTTTCTCTGTGATTACTCAATGTTGTATAGTTATATAGGGAGAGTCCAGAGCCTTTATAATTATAGTTAAATGTGTTGTCTAGTTATTAGTTATAAAGCTTCTTCCATCAATGAACGTTTACTAATCTGATAATCTAAAAATGTATGATAACGACCAATTTCAAAATTATGGTGATCTTAATTTGCTGAAGTTTTAGAAAAAGATTTAATTTGGCCTGTGCCGTGAGAATAATTAAATTATATAGTCTCATGAAAAGGCGGACTCAAAGCAGACTGTGATCGTAGTTCCAATTTATTTGTTTATCAGAAGTTATTGTTTTCAAAACTGTGTAGTACATTCTAGCATATATTTGTACAATATATTGCCAGATTACTTGTTCATTTTCTGTCTTCAATTACTTCCTATTCTTTAGTGTCAAAATGTTAGAAAATAATCTTTCAAATAATAAATGTGTTGCAGAACAAATCTGGTTTTATTTTTTAACTTAAGTATTCTTTGAAATATTTATATAAGATTACGGAGCTATAACAACATTGTTAGAAAATTACTAGTTTTTGTCGTTTATATACTCCTTAAATATGACTCTTAAAATGACAGTTCGTAATCTTCTGAGATGCTCAAACGACAAAATAATTGCTGAAAATATTATTGTAATTGTTGATAACAGCAAAACTATATGAAACTCTACTTGATTTTTAATGTTACAACTTACAAATCATAATACTAGTCTATTTATCCATTTGTTATATATATTGGAATAATTAAAATTTGTATTACATAATTATATGAAATCCAGTCATGGAGATATTATGAATTCAAAACTTCATAAAAAATCAATTTAATAACTCGCAATAATAATAGACTAAATATAAAATATCTCACAAGTATATTTTCGATTTCTTATATTTCATACTGACCAGTACTTTCACACACGATTTTGTTAATTTTTCAGTCTGTGGTTGATATTAATAATAATATTGTATGTAACAATAATAATTCAGTCATCAATAATTCAGGTTAATACCTTAAATGCATTTCTATAATTATATAATAATGCAACTACGCAAGAAATGCTGTTTAAGAATTGGCGCCATACGTTTTAAAAAGGGAGATTTTAATAGTTTGTCCGATGTTACAAGTATCGATACGTGGCTGTTTCTCAATGAGTTACAAAGTTCACAAGACAGTTTTGAAGACTGCACTTTTTGATTTTTGAAATTTCAAAGAAATCAACTAGTTTTTCTAATGTCATCTCTTAAATTGACGTAAAAGTACTCTAACTGTATTTTGGCATTATTTTTCGTAAGTATACTAAATGACACTTTGGATAATATTTATGTAATTAACATTTTTAGCGTCCTTCTAAGACCAGTTTCTGCTACAATTTTGAGTTACAGCCATAATTCAAAAGCAATTTTCTGCGCTTTTCTGCTTGGGGATTTTGTCTTGTGATCCCTTTTAAAGATATGTTATTTTGAATGTTAAAATATGATGTTAGCTTCAGTTCTGTAATAATTTCATTTAGTTGGTTGTCTGACGAACCTACTTCCGTGAATAATTCTGACTGTTTGATAAGTTTAATCAAGTAAGTACATTTTAGCCTACCAGGCAAGTCTGTTGATCTTTGTTTCAGTCTGAACTCTGGACTCTGAATTTTCAACAGTTCAAGTTGGCCAACTGCAAGCAAATGTTAAAATAAACAGTTAAACATCACAAAAGGTGGCTAGGCCTACGTACTAAGATGATTTTTTCTGACTAGGCCTAATCAGCCAGTCTGATAATAAACTAATAGGCTAGGCTAATATAGACCTACTACAAGTACTAGGCCTAGCTGCAAGCGGTAACAGTTTAACACCATTTGGAGAACTTCAAGAGTGTGTTTCCTAGATGAGACCTGTAGGCCTCCTAAATATTGTATGGGAATCATCAAATCTGTTACTGTATAGGCTAGGCCTGGCACCAACAGGTTACTGCTCTAGTCAAAATGTTGACTGCAGATTGCTTTGCTGGCAAGCAGTCCGCAGTCAACATTTTCACTATTGCTGCTCATGGATTAACAGCCATGAGCAGTAATTTGGGACCTATCATAGAAAATTTTATCTACAATGTAGGATAGGTTAAACCAAACATTTTTTGCTCGTATAAAAATGCACATTACTGCATTAGGCATTTAGGCTAGTGAAGTCGTATTGTGATCCTGATGATGAAGTTTTGTATACAATAGTAAACAATGGTAAACCTTTTGTTAGGGTGTTAGAACTGTCAAACTGTACTAGCGAGAAGTATGCTAAACTATTAAGGGTTTAGACCTATCTGGAACAAATATTCCTGACGTAGTGGTACTTTTACTGCTAGTGTCAGTTTTAAAAACTTTAATATGAGCCACTATGGGAGGTGGGATGGTTGGTAATTTCATCGCTACAATAGTTTTTTTTTTATTTTTATTTTTATTTTGTATCTCAAAGTGAGAAATATACCTAGACTGTTAATGTCAAGCATAGCGTAATAAGTTAAAATATGACACTACACACACTACTATGAAAATAGTCTATAAAAGCTTTTATTGAGTGATTAATTAGATGTAGATTATTTTACTGGTGCTTTAGTAAAAAATAATTGTAATATAATATGCTAGTTTTTAAACATGGCCAATTTGGCTGTGAATAAAAGAACAAAAGACATAGGAAAAGGGGTGGACAGTCCTCCCAAATTTTAGTTATATTGTGTTTGGTTATTTGTTTAACAAAGCTTAAACTGTAGACCTATTTCCTTTAAAAGTAGTGTTAGATCTACATGGTGTAAATAATCTAATAATGTTTAAATATTTGGATGTTAATTAAAATTTTTATAATTCCTGTCAGAAAGCAATGTTAAATTAATTTTGCTTCCATGTGAAACTGTGTCCCTTTATTCCAATACTGTATTTCTACCTTTATCATATTGTCAGTAATTATCATAATAGATTCATCAGATTTGTAATTTTACCTCCCTTCATCTGAGTTAATTCTAATGGAATAAAATCAGACCGACATTTATCACAGACTGGTAATCTCTTTTAGGTAGCTTTTAGCTTTTCACCTGTTCAAAATTTCTGATGTTTACCAAATAATCTAGGCTAAGATTCGAACTACAAAAATCTATGATAATGCATGAACCATGTAAACACTAAAAAGTATCTTATTTATATATTCTTTTTGTTTCAGCAGCAGTTGTTAATGATGAGGGACATCCGAACAAATACTTTCCTGCTAATAGTGTTGTTGATGCTTATTGGTTGTCAAGCTGATAGTAATTCTTGTCAGATCACTCATACTAATAAGGGACAATTTTACGATTTGTCAAGGTAAGAAATTTCAATTAGGCTACTTCTTTGTAAGTAAAGAAGCAGTCAATAACTGAATAAGATTTTGGGTAAAGTTTTGTTCAAAACCTTTTGGCAGACAACAAACTACTGGTATCTTTTTGGTTCCAAAGATAAAAAAATGTAAAAAAAAATCTTTTTATCCTTTTCTACTTTGATAGACTTTCAGAATTATTAATAGGCTACATAAAGAATTAAAAGTTAGAAGGAAGTACCCTAGAGCAAATTTAACTGTTATTTAATGTAACTAGGCCTAGAACAAAAAAAATTATGCCTACTTATCATTTTGATCTGAATGTACAGAATAAATTACAATGATTCATTTTTTTGAAACTCATGAGAGCATTCAGCAGTAGCCATAGGTCTATGTCATGGAGAATTATTTGAAATATCAGCAATGATCAGTTAAAATACTATAACTCTTCTATTATTTGCTTTATCACAGTAGAACATAGGTAGTGTTTCATCTAGAATTTTTCGGGGGCATTCAATTTAAAGTGGACACATTTTTACATACCGTAATAACAAATTGCCAGGCCACGTAGAATGATCGTATAAATGTTTGTTTGACATTTTTTAACATTTCTTCCTCAATTTTATACCGATTTAAATGATTTACATGCCATTGGAAAGATCTCGTCGAGACCTTTAAAATGATGTATATATCTACTATATTTTGTTATTATTTTTGCAAATAAGCAGCTTTGAAACCTGCGTGTGATTATTATAGCCCAAGGGCGCCCTTCTAAAATGCTCTAGATGAGACACTAAACATAGACTAATTTATCTTCGTTGGTAACATAGACCTTTTCTATTTTTAGGCCCTATGCTGCTCTACAGAATAAATTTCGCCTTAATCTAAATGAATTATCATGGTAATAACTTCAATGAATTAAATTCAACCTAAATCACTTTCTGCATTGAAAATCTTTCTTCCAAATAAAAGTAACTTACTCAGCAATTTTTTGCTATCATACTTTTTTTGTTGTTGTTGCAGCCTCTAAAAAAGGCCTATCAATTTTTTCTACCTGGGAGAATTTTTACTGAAACGAACTTTTGTTATCAAGTGCATAGAAATGAAATTAGTGTTATCTTTTATTTTCAGTATTGGTTCTAAGGACTGGAAGTTTGAGAATGTAAAGACCAATCTAACATTATACATGAGACCATGTGGTGACTTGACATCAACAGATAAAACATTATGTCCAAAGAATGGACCAGTATGTTTCACTAAGCTACAGAATGGAAAAGAAACACCTGATGTAACTGGAAGTTTAGGTGAGAAAGATGTTTTAAAATATTAATTTTGTTAGGCGTAGGCTACATTGAAGACAAACTTTGCAATTATTAATGCAACAATGAAATTTATACAGAACATAAATGTTTTTGCTAGAATATAAAACTTAGATGTAAAATAGTAATGGGGTGAAAGGGAAACCAAAACACCCTAAATAACAAATCAACCAATCTTTAAGGCAAGGTATTAACTTTTCATTAAATTTCTATGGTACAGGAAATAATTTAATGTACCGTAACTCAATTGTTTGTTACTATTAGTCTTCAATAGTTGAGCTTCGAACCAGTTTAAAATGATAGAACATTATTATAGTAAAGCTACTGTAGGCTATAAATAAATATGGTGTAAAGTGACTGAAGGCCTTAGCAAAAAAAAAGAACTGAGATATTAACTGAATCGTGCATTATTTTGTTATGGTTTTGATAATAAAAGTAATTTTAAATTGATATGTAAATGAATATTATTTCAGATGTAAAAGTGATTGGGAATGACGTGCAATTGAATGTTACTGGTGGATATTGTTCTCACATGGGACAAGATACAAACTTAACAGTTTTATTTACATTAGAGTGTCCAAATGAACGTGGAGAGGTAAGAATACTAGTAATTATATATCATAAACACAACTTTAAAAAGAATATTAACTAATACCTCATTACTCATTGATGGTAGTTTTAAACATCTTTTTTTAAGCTAGATTGTTTTTTATTTTGCAAATACAGGGTGTTCCTAAAAGAGGTATACAATTTTAATTTCTTTTATTGCGAAAAGTAAAAAAGATAGCAACTTGTAGTCAATGATATTTAGGCTAATAGAGCAACAGCTAAAGTTTTTATACCTAAAGAAATAAAAATTTTCAACATGCCATACTTTTATACATGAAACATCAGATAATGTACCTCAGATAATTTTTTATAACGATAGCCTACTAAATTACTCCTTTCTGAACAGTGAAAACCACTCATTTCTTTTGATTATGAAACACTAGTTGATTTAAAATTACTAAAACTGTAAATTTAAACATTGTTTGTAACTGCAGTACAGTATTTGCTGATCATTATGATGTAGACTAAGTCCTACCTAACTCCCTTCCATAAGAAAACACATGGGGCGTTTTGGGCCTAAATGTAATGAATTAAATATAATGAATTGTTGAGTGAAAACGAAAGGTTGGTAGTAGGTTTATTTTATAATAAAATACAATGAATTATTTTGTAATTCCAGGTAGAAGAACCGCACAGAATTAGTGAGACTGGATGCCTCGTAATTTACTACTGGCCATCTTCAGCAGCATGTGCAAGGGGTAGCAAAACAGTGAAGAACACATGCTCTATTGAAATAAGCAACAATTACGTGTTAAATTTTCAATCCCTCAAGAACGATTATACTGTACTTTCGAAAGATGCTATATCATACGGAGTAACATTATGCGGTAAAACTTCATCTATGTGTGGGAATGAAATTACAGCTGTATGTAAAATAGAGAAAGGACATGTAACTCAACAAATTGCTAATATTACTGATTTTGAACTTATGTATAATCAGCCAACAGAGAAGGGGGATTCAGGAGTTAAAATGATATATCATTCTGTAGACAGTAAGTGTATTTTTATATTTGATAACTTTTTACTTGGTATGGTACAGGTAATTGCTAGAATTTGCATGTTTCATGTGAAGAGGAAAGTTTTAGTTTAAATTGGTATCGGTACATAATAATTAATCAAAGTTGGAATCTATTCAATGAATATTTTATAATGTTGAAATTTGCAGTAGTTGTTAAAATTACAAATAAGTTTATTTGTAAGATCTCATGAAAATGTTACAAGATAGATTATTCTTTTGTTCTCTTAAATTTGATAATAAAATAGAACGTTTTAAAACAGAAACATAATATATTTTAGATGTAGGCCTATAAGAATTCTAAACTCTGCGAATTGTTAAACTTAACCTAGATTCTTCTCTACGGCTAGATGAACAAAACTACCTAATTACAGTTGAGAGAGAGATAGTGGTTTTTATTGCCAAAGGTTGCAGTATTTATCAATTTCTATACAACAGTAACAACACTACCGGTTTCAACTTCGTGATAAAACATAGGTCAATGGAACATACATTCATATAATATGTATATGTACCTTGTAATCTGATAAGTGAAATCATTAAAGATTAATTTTTATTTCAAATTGTAGTCATTCGTAATGAGTCATTATCTTCTTTTTGTGTCTTGTTAGGGTGATCAGCTATCTTTTTTTATGTTTGAGAGTATATCAACATGCAAAGCTCTAAACTGTTTGTTCATATAATTATGGAAAAATTTACATGCTTTTCAATGAAATACAATTTTTTTAAAGTATGTCATGAAATGTAAGTCTGCTTTTCACGTTCCTAAGTTTTTTTTTCTTTATCATAGGCCTGTTGTGTAATGGTCTCATTTTTCAACTCAGCATCTGTCAGTTACACAGCCTTTACATCAATATAATTATTCTAAGTTCTACTTGTAATTAAATATTCAATAATGCCATTTTACACAGTTTTTGAAATGGAACCTTTTATTTTTTAATAATTTATTGCATAGTATCTCATGTTCAATAGAGTTATGTAATTATCCTTGTATCGCTGTTTCTTCCAGATAAGACTCATTCAATTCTTTCATTCTACTGTGACTCTGAAGCTGCTAATCCACACATTACATTCATCAATGAAACTGATTCTACATTTTACTTCAAAGTTATGACTGATAAAGCTTGTGAACCAACTGAAAGTAATTGCAAAGTTGTAAGTTCACATTTTATGTTAATGGAAATTCTATAAATAAGATATTGACATGTAGCAAGGTATTATCAAAGTACATAATAACCAATCAGTCATCGAGTATTATTTTTAAAATTGATTTATTGGAGGCTTACAAAGGACTAGATGTAAATGAAATGATTAATCGGCTACTAAAGTACTTTGCATTAGAAAAATAAAGTAAGAATAAGAAAAATGTTCTTAATTTATTTTTCTAATGCAAAGTAGTCAATTAATCATTTCATTTATATTCATCAAGCAGTTTATATATTATAGCTGTTAGTTGAAACAAGAAAAACATTAACTGATAATTTGTATTGATCTATGTAGTATTAATTTTTGCTATGGTACTATTATGATGAAGGCTTTATTCAGTGGAGTACACAAGGTGGGGGGGGGGGGGTTCAAATCCCCCCCTTCCTTGTAGCAAATAAAAAGGCAAAACCTTCAGAAATGTAAAAAAAATCTGTTAAAATTGACAGCAAAAACTTTCACCTCATGGCTTAAAAACGCACTAAAGCAGCGATAAAAATGCTTATTTCATTTAAAAAGTGGCAAAAAAAATCTGGATATAAGTTATTTTCTCTGCAAAATCCCTCACTTTTGGGGATTCTGCGTATGCTCTTGGCTATATTTAAGTATCAGTTGTCATGTTAATTTAAGGGATCAAATTTCAAAACTGGGCTCACAAGTTTTAATACTGAATTATTATTTTTTGCCTTATTCATAAACTTATTATGATAAGTATGTTTTGTTAACTAATATTAAAACAGGATGCATATTTATCATAGTATAATTCTAATTAAACACAAATTGTAGGCCTGTAGATTCTGTGTGTACACTTTCTTAAATACATGTATGTAGCAATAATAATAATAAGGAACATTATTGACAAACCAATTAATAATTGTTTCTGTTTTCAGATAAGTAAAACAAATGAAGAATATGATTTAAGTAGGTTGACACTTAATCATGGCAGTTGGGAAGTAGGAGATGTTAGGAAAACAAAACTGGATTTTCGTTACCACATAAACATATGCTCACAACTCAATGATTTCAAATCATCAAACTGCTCTTGTAAGTTGAGAGTTTTCAGTTTCTATTTAATATTGTACAATAGAGTTAATATGTTATGATACCTCTGAAACTGTATACATTGACTTTTTTTTAAATAGTTTGGTAGCCTATTTCCCACAAAACTTAAATTATATTAAGGTTACCTTTATAGTTTAATAAGTTATTTAATAACTCAAGGTAGAGCTTGAATAACTAATGTACCTGATATTCTGAATTTTCAACACAACCAGGAAAACTTTTCAGTAAGTCTGTGAATATGATATGTCTTACGTGTACCATGTTGTAGAATATTGTACCATGTTTTTTCCTCAAACAAGTAATGAATTAATATGAATTTGTAATCTATTTCAGTACCTATGGTTGCAGCCTGTCAGTCGAGTATCCTGAATGATAATGAGTATAATCTTGGATTTATAAGTGGCCCTCCTGAAGTACAAGAAGATGGTAGTATTCAAATTAAATACACAGGTAAAAATTCAGTATGGAATGAAAATGTTCTTTGGAGAGCAACCGACGTTATTATAATACAATAAACAGTATATATACCTCGTTTCACTTTAAAAAAAAGAATACATTTTCTTTAAGGCCGTTAGGTACCTGGAGACAGGTACCGAATGGCCTTAATCTGTTTCTGTTTTTGTATTTGCTTTCTTAATATTTTACTATCATATTGTAATTGTTGTTTTTGTTCTCTTCTGTAATAACATTAAAGTAATGTCTTACGGTATGAAATGGGAGGGAAAGTGACGAAAGTAAGTTTCGGAGGGGTGAGAGGGACACGTGATGAAAAGAAAGTCATTTATTGGTGATAAACTCGAATAAACTTGCAGGAACTTCAACGAACTCAAAATATAAACAACGCTATTGGTTATGAAAAGGGGTGATCTGAGGAATGTTGTTTACGAAGATGGTACGGTTACACGCTCGTCAGATACTTTCGGCATAGAGTAAGACATCACTTTAATGAAGAATGAAAATTTTATTGTGACTATAATCTTCACAAGATATCTATTTATATGATAACATTACTGCAAGATCAATAAGAGGTCAAGCATATGTGTACAAAACCATTTTTCCAATCTGTTGTCCAAAACTCTATATATAGTAGTTAACATTTTCACGTGCTAAATCATAATTGTCATAATTTTTTTTTATACTTTTTAGCTTCACAGAATTGCTTTTAATTTACTGGTATTATTATTAGCAACTTTCATGTGTATACAGTATTTTTTTTGTAATAAAACCATGATAGCTGTCGTAATATGGCTCGTGATCTCGTACTGCAATAAAACCAGATATCTGAATAATGAGAACAAGCGCGATTGACTGCCTTCAATTCGTGTTTAATTTCCAGTTTTCAACTTAAAAAAAATCATTTATTTTTGTGATTAATTTTACAACATTTCACTTTTTTGGCCAGCACCCCATAGCTCTGCAAAAATTTTCAGAATGTCAGACTTGGCAATATAAAAACTTTAATATGTTTCGGCATACGATTCTAAACTATAATTATCTTCGCAGAAACGTAAGAAAAAATACTTTCTTTTTAGATACTGTCTTTTTTGCAATGGAGGACAGCCTTCAATAACAGAAACAACAAATGTCAAGGACCTCTCTCTAAAAGACACTTCAGCAAACCTTCATAGCATGTATTTGCATGGTGTCAGTGGAACACTTGATATCTCCCAGCATGTAGACAGCGATTGCTATACATCACTAGAGAACTCCTATGAAGTAACTCCACTATGTGACATATCAAAGAAGCTTAATTTCACATTTACAGTTGAGTATAGGGCAGATAGTGATGTTTACAAAGTAGTTGGAAAACCGAATGGATTTGTATATATATTTGGAACAAATTTGCCCTTAGTTGGAACTCCAGGAGAACCGTATCGTATGGTTTTCACACAACCTTGGTATTCGCTTCATTTTACTTTCGTTAATCGTAAGCCTCGTACGATTTTCTATTGGTATAACTTTTTCTTGCCTTTCACTAAAGATTCATGGATGTATGCATTAGGCAGCCTGTTTGCAATATCCTTATTTGCAACTGTTATGCCACAAATGTTCAAATTCAGTTTCTCAGATGTACAAACCACTTTTCTGCAAATGATATTCTCTTTTACGCGGCTCCAACTTAATCAATGCCCTTCAACACCCCTGAAACAAAGCTTGAAAATACTGACAACTACGTGGTTATTCCATTGTTTGGTTATTAACACCGGATATGTCACGAAACTTTACTCATTCTTGACGTGCCCTCTTAAAGAAACGATTATTCCCAAAACTTTCGAGGAACTATATGACTCAAAATATTTTAAACCAGGCGGCTCAGATGTAACTTTTGCCTTATTTGAAGATTTGTTGTGTGACATGAAAATGATAGATAAAAATGATATTTTGCAAAAAAATTCATAGACATAAAGTCAGAACACCAAGTTTAATGGATTGTTTAAACCTTATCAGAAAAGGTGAAAACATTGCGTGTGTTGACAGTGATGAATACATTAAGGTAGTTAATACGAATTTATCCTTAGCAGGCATTGAGAACTTTATAGAATTTGCTGATGATAATAAAGAAACATTCTTCATTAGTTTGGGGTTGTGGAGTGAAAGTTCTCAATTTCCTCATGTAGATAAAATTGTACAAAAAATGTTGGATTCAGGATTAATGAAAAAATACATATTCGATGATCGGAAGCAAGTAGCTGAAATTCTCAGTCGTAGGAGACAAATTGAAGCACATAAACAAACTGTAAATTATTTCAATTTTAAACAGAAATTACTGGAACATTACGAAGAACTTGGAGTTCGAGTTCTGCAAATTTGTCAGCTTCGTGGAATATTTTTTGGATTTTTGCTGTGTAATTTGCTATCTACAATGTGCTGTATTATCGAAATATATAATTAAAGATATTTTTAAAGCATTAGATGTTGATGGTTCTGTAAATCAGTAGAATACTTGGGTTGTTGGTTCGACAAAAATGCTTTATTACTAGAAGATTTATTAAACAGAAAAATCCTTGTAGAAAGATCTGGTGCAGGTATTAGAACCTTCCTCTACAAATGTTAAAATAGAAATGCGTTTCCCCTCATTGGCGCCGACTTATGAAAACTTCAGGGGGTGCTTAAAAATTGTGAATGTCGAAGACCGTCTGCGGAGCGCCACCATGGTTGGCGCGAGCGAAGAAATTTTTGAAAAAATATTGAAATAACTCTCTATTTTGAACCATTTTTAGGGATATTTTGTTCAACATCGGCGCATCGTAATATTTTTCTCCCTGCATTCATAAAAATTAGCAAGTTAATCACAAAATTTACATTTTCTAACTAACAAGAAATTTTTTGAAGGAAAAATTACAGCATTTTGCGAAATTTACCACTTTTTTGTCTGTTTTTTTTAAAACCTTTTCATTTTCCAAACATATTTTTGTGATATACTAGCAATGAAAACTGGTTTGTGCAAAGCATATTCAGGGGGTGCTGTGCACCCCCTGGATCTGCTCAGCGGGTGCTTGAGCCCCTGAGCACCCCCGTAGTCGGCGCCTATGTTTCCCCTTATAAAAAGTTAGCTAGGGCGAACTCATTGATTTTATACTCCACATTAGATTATTCTAGTATTTGCGTTCTACCTGTACACAAACATTTTGATACGTTGGAAACAGTGCAAAAAAAATCTTCAGATAGTGCTATAATTTACCCAATCAGTCTACAAATGCCTTGCTCAGATTAGAACTGGGATTAAGACCTCTGCATTTATAATTTGTAAGTAAAAAGGTAAATTATATTATGAAGCTGAACAGTTTAGATAACTCTTTTTGGATCAAAACTGTTTTCAAAAGTCGGTTAGAAAACCAAGGTCTTAATAAAAGCAGCAACTTCTAGCTCAATGATGTGGCATATTTTTGCGAAGTTAACGGTTTAAAATATAGTTCTGATTTCTTAATAAGAGGGAGAACTAATCAATTCCATACATAATGACCCAACTAACTGAAATGTTTATTCAAAATGATTTTAATTAGATTCATGAACATTTTATATTTCAAAGTAGAAGCAGGTTATGGGAATCTTTTATCGGAAATGCAGATGTGAAACGAAATTATTCTTTATTTCTTCAAATACTGCTTCTACAGCTAAGGTGTATTCCTTGTGTCCTTTGGTTGTAAATAAAAAAAATTGCGTTGATGTCCCAAAAAGATCAACCCTTGTAAAAATAAAGTACTACTTAAGTAGTACTATTTTGGCGTACTAAAGTACTACTCACTACAAAAAAGTACTT
>JAQIWE010001035.1:0-17638 GCA_034698565.1 Campodea plusiochaeta
TGACACGTACATGTATATATAGAAAACGGAAAACCGTAAACAAATGATTAGATATCCCTGACATAAGTTTTTTAATAGCAGAATAATTAATTAATTAATTACTGGATAAGGCAACATACAGAATATTAACCAACTACGAGTTTTTATGATTACGAATACATAAATCAAAGAATTTTTTTTTGGGGGGGGGGGGGGGGACATTATTTCTTTTGTTATAATAAGCAAATTTTTATGAATGAAAAATATAGTCATTAATTAATAAGTTGAATTCAACCAAAACTAAACTTTTGAAGGTGTCATAATATTTTGCTTATATCCAAAATTGTTTTTAAAATATACTCAAACTACTTGACAAACTATTCAACATTAATAAGGCAGTATATATTGAAACAACTAGCAAGATATAGTGATAAGCCAATGCTATTCAGCATGCTGTAGAGTCATTTCCAATTTTCGATCATTTCACTTAAATTCATTTATGCATTTCAAGGTCTGTGAATCCATATAAAATATAATTACATAATCTATGATAACATGATTGTATACACTTTATCTTCTTCTCTTTTGTTATATTTAGGATAAAATGAACTAGGGAACACTAAGATAGGTTCATAAATTCTTATTTTATTACACATGCATCAACAATGCCACAAAAGCGTATTGAAATGAAAAGAGAAGATTAATGATAAAATATTGACAAATACCCGATATTAAGTAAATTTTGCTGTATTACACGTGGCGTTTCAACACAATTGTTAAAATTGCATCAGAAATAAAAGAATCTAGGATAACCATAAATATAGAAATAGCGAAACGTAACGATTTACCTGAAGGCAACCTTTGGAATCTGTTATAACGAAAACATATGGAATAATGGTTAGAGATAAAAAAATAAATCTGCTACAGTTCTTCAAATATCAATTTATTTTTCACGTTTTCTAAGAATACTATACATATTTTTAATAGGTTCTACTTATGAGATGCTTACCTCGAAACTTATCGACTAATGTGTGATGTGTGTAGTGTAAATGCTTTTTTTAGATGTCTTTCTTAATGGAAAGGGATTATAAATGGAAATAAAATATTTATGTCTATTTGATTTCCATTTTTATCGATTCCAAATATACAGATGCTTATTTTTATGTCGACTCGACCCATTTGGCCTCATTAATTATTAAGTGTATTTCTTTCTTTGAGCGCTATGCTCTTAAATTATTGAATATGATCTATGAATGCCATGCTGATATTGACAAATCTATTTCGTCTTTGTTACCGCGATGTGCGATAGAACAGTACGGACCCATGAGTGTTTTGCTGATCATTTTGTTTTGGTGAAGTTAAAATATCGTTCAAAAATGAAGAATATTAGTAGGATCGAGCCTATAACCGACAATATGAACATCACTTTTAATACGGTTTACCGTTATTTAATATTAGCGAAGATATTTGGAACATTTCCAGTTAAAATTGATAGAAAGCGTGTTCATTTAAGTGGCAAATCAAATTTTTTGGAGTGGTTATGGGTGATACTCGTTAGCATTGGATGTTTCGCTGTTTTTGTGTACTTTCTAATAGGTTTGCTCAATGTGTTATCAAGTACAGATCGGACAATGTCTTACACAAATAGTGCTGTCGTCATTTTATTCATTCTTTTAAAGACTGCTGCCAAATTCTCCATTTGCTTTGGAGCAAAATCTTTGTATAAACTGTTAATTTCCGAAGTTGCTGATATAGAAACTGCTGCTGCATATCAAAAATGGAACCAAGATAAAAATCGGAATTCAAAATTAACCAGAAATTGTATAATAATGGGAGCTTTGATCATTATTATTACCGACTTAACTGTAACATTGAGTACTGGATCAGTTGTCATTGATATAATGTGTTCCGTGGCACAAATTCTAATTGAAATGTCTTTAAATGCCCCTGTAATGTTGTTCCTGATTGTTCTAAATGACATACATTCAAAATTTGAGAGTTTCAATATTGCTGCTAAAAAACAAATGGAAGTGATTTGTGGAAATGTTGATAATATTCTGGATTACCGCAGCCGCCTTTATAGATATGTCGAAGAAATCAACAATATTTTTGGTTGGAGTTTAATGTTACATTTTACAGTGACTTTTATATTAGTTGTCAGTTCGACATTCTCCTTTATTATTGGACTTTCTGTGACAACTTTTACATGGAGACAGGTACTTTGGAATTTTAATATAATTGTTTACGAAATATATTTGCTTGTTGTGCCTATTCTTCTTGTACAACGATTATTAAATCAGGTAAGTGTAATCACTATTTTGGTTTGAAATTTTGCAATATTAAAAATTTGCATTACAGTATTTTTCACAATGAAGTTGTGTTGAAAAATAAATTTTTGCCATATTAACTAATCATGTTGCTGAAAAATTAATACTGGTAATTTTTAGCCATGGCGAAAAAGGGCAAAAGAAAACAACAAAAACATGTGAACTTGATAATGACAATATACTGTACTCGTATAATCAGGATTTGCTTTATTTATTTAA
Organism: Campodea plusiochaeta; assembly: GCA_034698565.1. Taxonomy (NCBI): domain Eukaryota; kingdom Metazoa; phylum Arthropoda; class Diplura; order Rhabdura; family Campodeidae; genus Campodea; species Campodea plusiochaeta. Next base: position 2,526 of record JAQIWE010001035.1, read on the forward strand.
AGATCTACTGATGTCGAATTCGCCCATTGATGGTGTGAGCGAAATAAAAATCTGAAAAAATCTGATTTAACCTGTCTATTTTTAGATAAGAGATATTCCATAAATTGACACTCTGTATTTTCAAAACAAATAATCACTATTACCGTTTTTTTTAAACATATTAACTTGTAATTTTTTGTTTTATATTGGTAAAATGGGCACAGAACCCCCAACACTGCTTGTCTGCGCCAATGAATTCATCCTCTACAAACTTCTCTAGAATTGATTATTATTATAATAAGATAATAAACTGTGCGACAATTAAGCATCGAGACTTGGCCAGCATTTCCCAACCGTTAGTCCGTTTACATTGCCATTACATTGACTTATGACCAAGATATTACTAAACTTGAACAAAATTTCAAATTAATACGATGTTACGTATTGCAAAATTTGGTTCAAAATGTGTAAAATTAAAAGAAGTATTGACTATATTGTAACAAAATTAAATTTTGTGTTAAATTTTGATAAATGAACAATGAAAATGTTTCAAATAATTCTAAAAACCTTCTGAGAGTCAGTCATATAGACGCCCTGAAGTAGTGGGCTAACGGATTCGAGAAGTTCGAGAAGAGAAGAGTTGGTAAAATGTGAAAAATGGCGTGGTGTGCCAACTACCAACACAACGAATAAGAATCTGGAGAGGTTTTTGGCTTTTCTGCGAGCCAATAGGAGCTTATGACGAGAAGAGATAAAAAAATAGGACCTTTTTTGTTCTTTTTTTTTATCTCTTCAGTGTTAGTATCCTGTTTCATTGTCCCTTTTTTATTTCTTCTAGTCATGAGCTCCTATTAGTTTGCAGAAAATTCACCAAGTTCTCTAAATTCTTATTCGTTTTGTTGATAGTTGCCATTTTCCATCTTTTACCAACTCTTCTTTTCTCGAACTTCTCGAATCCGTTAGCGCACTACTTCAGGGCGCTTACAGTATATGTCACTATTATTCCCATATGACTGGCTCTCAAAAGGTTTTTGGAATCATTAGAAACATTTTTGTTGTCAAAATTTAACACCAAATTTAATTTTTATATTATAGTCAATAGTTCTTTCACTTTACACATTTTGAACCAGAATTTTGCAATACCTAACTTCGCACCACTGTGTCTCATGAAATACGCAACCGAATAATTTGAAATATCACAAGTTTAGTGACATCCTGGTCATAAGTCAGTGAAATGAGAAAGTAAACGGACTAACGGTAGGGAAATGCTGGTCAAGTCTCGATACTTAATGTCGCACCTTGTATATCTATTTCATTCACAGGCCTCGTCATTTTCTACCTTTCTGAAGGGTTTGAATAAAACAAACTACTCACTCATGCAAAAAGAAAAGGTAAGTGACTTTGAAACATTCAAAATACTGCTATTTAAAATTGTAATTTAGTATGATTCTCAGTATTATACGAGAAATATAATTAACTGCATAATTATACTATACTAAGAAAGTTATAAAAATAACTCTTAAGGCTAAACAATTAAGTTTGGAGTTTCCATTTAAGTTTGTTTGGCCTTGACCTTGAGGGTTCTTTTTATAGATTCCAAAGTATATAATATTTCAGATCAAGATGTTTATTTTCTTAATTTTATTAGTTTTGAAACAATGACTTTTTCTCTTATGCTTATTTTTGCTGTAAAAAGTATCATCACCAATCAGTTGAAGGGTATAGTCAATAAATAATTAATATATCAGAGATATTTTAATAGCATGAATTTTGTTATAAATTATATTTTTCTTGATAAAAAATGGCATAGATAAAAAAAATCCTATCCAAAGTTAAAAAATTTCGTAGAACATAAATGTTTTGTAAATCCAATTTTTACCAAATTGTAATTATGGAAACATACTGTATATAACATACTGTATATAGTAAGCATACAGCAGTAATTGAAGTGAATTTCAAAGCGAGAAGTGTGTAATAAATGCATATCTTTAAGAGCTGGAGATGATGGACGGTATTTCAATATTTTTTCTTTCATTTGTGTATATAAAGAAAAATGAAGATTTCTTTTACACATTTTTACATTTTTTTATCTTTCAGATTTACTTCTTGATCAATCAAATGGAAGGTTCCAAAATTAAAATATCAGCAGCTGGTTTCTTCAACGTTTCAATTGGAAATTTAACAACGGTATATTATCTAATATTGATGGTTATAAAAATATTGTATTAAACAGGAAAATCGACTGACCAGTTTCTGTAACAGTTTTCTGAGCTCTTCCACTCTTATGGAAGGGTCTCTTTTGCACTCCAGTCATTTTGTTACTGAAACTCGTCAGTCGATTTCTATCTTTAGAGAAGCATAGTAAATTTTTCGTTTGTTATTTATTTTGACCAGAATGCTATAGACAGAATGGGAATTAAATTAATAATTACTTATGTCTTGTTTACTTCTTCATACATAATCTTCTTTCTCTTAATATTTTACAGTAAATGAAAGTGCTTTGCAAACTTTTATCCTGATCCAATCTAGAAAATTAAAAACTCTTTGATAAATGCATTAACTTTATAAAATATTTTTTATGTGTTACAAATTGTTTCGAGAGAAAAATAAGTATCAGATAACCTAATTTTTCTTAATTTTAACATCTTTATCAATCAATGCAGCTAGCAAAAACATTTCTTCGATACGTTTTTTTTATTTATTTAATTGCTTTGAAATTACATTACTGCCCATTACATTTTTCTCTCATTTTCTTGCTACTATATACATGTATACGTACATTTTATACAGTATACAGTAGTCTTGTAAACACGATATTATTGACTGACCCAAATCTGTCACAATATTATTAATAAATCTTAAACTCTATGTTACTTAAGGAAAAAAAAAGAATCGCTATTAATTATATATTTTATTCGTTATTAATTATATTCGTGCACTCTACCTATCCTTACCCCTCTTTCCTATATAGGTGAAGGCAGCAGTCCCCCGTTTGCGGGACCAAGGGTACCAAACCACCAGAACTGTTGAATCCTATGGTCCTCTAATATTTAGTATAATATAATAACCTTTGATATTTAAATTAATATTGCGACATTTTGCCAAAATTCATTTGAATTAAATTATAATAATGTAATTTACTCGCAATACTTCAATATAGTGTATTAATTATATATTTTGTTATTTTCTAGATTATATGACATTGTCTGTTTCAGATTACAGCATCTCTGGCGACATATCTTGTTATCCTGGTTCAATTCAGTATGAGTGAAGATGAAGAAAAATCATGTAATTGCACAACTCATCATTAATTCAGCTGGATGACTAATTTACTGAACTTTGCTATCAAAGAAATCATAATTTTTTAGTTATATTCAGACTCTCAACTTGAATATATGCTGTAAAAGAAGCATGATTTTTCTCAATTAAATATAATATTATAAAAATTATCACACATTTTATGGAATTAATATAGCATTTGAGGAAATGTATTTTTTAAACATGGATTAAAGTTTATATTTAAATCTAAAACATGTTGTAAATGTCACAATATGTGTTATATAGTAAAAATGTGGAAAATTTCGAGTGGCCCACAAAGGCCAAAACTGAGGACCCTCAACTCAATTACATTTTTATACATGTTAAATATCGTAGCATCGCAAAAATATAAATCCCACACTGAAGTAAGATGAACATAGTTTTATGCTTAAAAAAATTATTAAAAAAAAAATCCTGTTTGCAATAAATAATATTTTGAAATGAAAGAAAATTTCTATTGCATATTTATTACGTCATTTAGTTCATAATATAACTATGAGTGAAGGTCGTTATATCAATTAAAATGTATAGCTGAAATTTCGCAAGCAGGGAAGTTTCATTTGATATTATTTACAATATCCCAATATGAAAGTTTCATAATTCATAATAATTATGTTATGTGAAATAAGAAGATTTCTCAGAGTCAGATTGATGTCGGCCGGATGTTATTATTATTTTGAGCTTAATTTCGAAAATATTTTGTATGTTTTCATTTGTGTATATATACAGGAAGTTTGACGCATTTCAAATCAAATCATATCAAATTTATTATGCACTGAGGCTGCTTGCCTATTATACATCAAGTACAAATATCGCATGTAAAGTTAATTCGTTTAATACAATTTTCAGTAAAAGCATGCATGTCCTTTACAAAATTAAAATTAAAATGCATTAGAAAATTATGAAAAGAATAAGTTGGCTGTACAGTGTGCACCATTTAACCACTTCGTTATAACTTATTACATGTTCTTGGAAGAGTAAAATTATCACAAGTATATAAATTACATGTTTTGCAGAAAAAGTTCTTTTTTTAAAGCTTTCAAAACATCACAAAATCATGATTTAATAATATTAATATTTTTGTCATATATACTTATTTGAAACTTGATTCTTTTAAGGTCAAACAGACACAACAACTTTTTCGCCAACTAGTAAGCGCTTAACGAAAATTAACCAATAGAGTGACAGGGACGGGGCTTAAATCATAAGTCTAACTTGTAAGCGCTTACTTTCCCAAATCGATCATGGCGCGATTTTTCCAACTTGTTAGTGGACAACTCCAAAGGGTAGTTGTGTTCTTTGCAATCTTGCGTACGTTAAATAGTTATATTTTCATTAATATTTTCACCATTTCGATGAAATAACAATTGTTTCATCCCATATAAATTAGTATTTGATTCATAATACCCGCTAAAAGAACAAGGTAAAGCGCTCAATGGATATTTCACACTGATTAGTCCATAAGTTGGGCAATTTCTTCGATGCAGTGTGGCAGGGTGTAAGTTGGACTTACTGCAATATTAAGTCGTACCACGTCTGTGAAAAGTTGCCGCGTCTGTTTCACCCTTAAATCATGATTCAGGATGAAAACAATCTCAGTTTTTCAGAAACAAATTTATTAACAAAAAAAGGAATTAACATACTGTAAGCTCATCAGGTATAAAATTCATACAATTACAATAAAATCACTATTTTATTATTACAAAACGTTATGGAAAATATATAGTTATATCATATATCCAGGCAACTACCATATTACGAAACGTTATTTATAAATATTGCAGTTACACTAGTTTTTTACGATCTTTGGTAACTATTTTTAATGGTAGTTCTACAAGCTATTTATCTCATATTTTATAAAGTAATAGCACCTTTTTATTATAATAATAGAAAAGCTAGGTTTCTAGTAAATAATAATATACATTAAATTATGCAATAAATATACAAAAAAAATGCGGAAGCTGTATAAAATGCATTTTATGACTATAATAAGTAAGTATATACTCAACCAAACTTTTTTAGAGAATTTGTGACATGATTACTAAAAAAGACTTTTCTAATAAAAAAAGTCAATGTAGTTTACACTATTATGGCATCTTACGAAAAATTAAGCAAACAATTTTTCTCTGCTCTAATTCAAATCTGTAATTTGTAATATTACAAAAAAATCTGTAACCTAACGATTTAAAAATGTCTTTTTTCCGACCAAAATACCAGTTTTAGAGCAAACTATCCGGACTCCAAAAAGTTTGGTTTGAGTTTTCTTGTACATAATCATTCTTAATAATAAATTCAATTTAAAATAAACTGAAAGGGAAGCATGTACTTAAAGCTTAAAACTATACACAGCATAATTATACAACTTGAATAATAAAGTCATTAATAATTACATTCCAAGTAGTGTTTCATCTAGAATTTTTCGTGGGCGCATTCAGGTTAAAATGGGCACATTTTTACGTAAAGACAATTTGCCCGGGCACTTAAAATGATCGTATAAATGTTTCACTGATATTTTTTAACATTTCTTCCTCAATTGTAAACCGATTTCAATGATTTATACTCCATTTGAAAGATCTCGTCGAGACCTTTAAAACGATGTATATAATGGCTAGTATTTCAGCGAATAAACGGTTTTGCAACTTGGGTGTGATTATTACAGCACAATAGTGCCCTGAAAGTAGGGTAGGGCGCCAAGAGGTAGGGCAGGACGCAGCCCCCTTCTGAAACGCTCTAGATGAGACACTAATTCCAATTTCAAATTAATAATAATTACAATATCATAATTATTCAACTACAAACAATTGGAGGTTACTCTGTTTTTAATACTGTTGTTTCATGTTTGATGGAAATATTTTTGTTTAAAATAAATTCATATTTTTTCCTCTACTCGTTCCTAACTTTTGCAGCATTTATCTGAGCACTATTATGAGTTAGTTTTTTACTGTGATATATTCTTATAGATTCAGTAACGATAATAATACTGTTTCATTCCAAAATGTATCAGGAAGTCTCACTATTACAATAATAAACATGAAGATATGAATAATTACCGCGAAGGCGAAATTACTTTTTTTTTATCATGAAAACAATTTCTAACAAGCTGTCTGATTAAAATATCAGTCGATAAATTTAGTACCGTACCATTCAAAATTAAACAAATTAACTAGAATGATGGTTATGTTACGATGGAGGCTAAGTGGCATTTTTCTTCTATTAAATAGTTCTGCTTGGGTTTAACCACTTATTGAAACACAATATTCTTCAGGATGTTTTGGCTTTATTAATGAAAAGACTTTATCAACTGTACATTAAAACGAGTGAAAAAAAATTAGTTATACAAACCAGAAATTTCACCGTTTTTATGTACAGTTGATGAAGTATTTTCATTAATAAAGACGAAAGAAACGTTCTGAAGAAAAAATATTGTGTTTCAATAAGTGGTTAAACCCAAGCAGAACTATTTAAATATTTATATATAATTAAACGCATAAAGGAAGCATCATTTTCACTTTGATCAGAAAAAGGAAAGAAAAAATAAATATCGAAAAAATATGGACTTATGGTTAAAATAGTTCCGATATAATTATAGCAAGAGTTGAGTGAGCAACTGAGAAAATTCTGTGGTACTTTGCAATACTTTTGTGAAAGTGTCGTGCAACTTTAAAAATTACAGACTATTTTTTTAGATTGCTATTATTTGTTCTCATTTACAAAAATATTTTTCTTAAATTTTTGTCATAACGCCAAGCAATGAAGGTTGTAAAACCTTTAAATGTGAAAAGAAAAATTTCGAAGTACATTGTAATTTGTTTTCCAAATTAATCAAACTGCGGAAAAATGTTTTTAAAAAATATATTCGCTGTTTGCTAAGAAAATCGAACGATTAAAAAATAAAGGGGGGGGGGATCACGAACGAACTTCGCCATATGTCACTATATCTTTGTGGATAAATTGTTTTCACTTTGACCACCATCTAAAATATATTTGAAATGACTTCCATTGTTGGTACATAATAGATCCCCTCAAATATAAAATTTTATAATCTAATAGTAAATATGCAATGCCCTATTTGCTATCAATATACTTCGTTCGACTACATAAATATACAGTAGTTTATTTAGTTATTTGGTAAAACTAATTAGCAATTTGATTTGATCCCATTATCTTATTTGGGGGGAGGTGGGGATCAAAATCATTATCATCAATCATCACTTAGATTATAATGTCATTAATCACTTATGAATATTCATTTATGGAAAGTATCGTGAAACCTTTATAGTCAAAAAAGATATATCTATGCTCGTATGGAGATTAAGTGACTTATTCATGTTTAAGATACTTCTCGGGTCTGGCCACTTATAAGAAACAAATTAATCAGCTTCAGGACGTTTTACCTTTATTAATAAAAAGGCTTTGTCAGCTGTACAATAAAAGTTTGAAAAGATTCACAAAATACAATATATTTATGTAGTTTGTGAATCTTTTCAAACTTTTATTGTACATTTGATAAAGCCTTTTTTATTACTAAAGGTGAAACGTCCTGAAGCTAATTAGTTTGCTTCTTATAAGTGGTCAGACCCAAGAAGTATCTTAAAGATATATCTATATTAGTGTGTTTTCGTTTCGAATGTTTCTTTTCTGTTATAAAATGTTGTTATCTTGTATATACATGTCTTACATGACTCATACAATGTATAGACATCAATAACATGTAATTTCCTGTGTAATGAGAACACTGTATTTTTTGTTTTCTTCCTAAAAGCTATTTTAGTCTTAGGTATTGATTTGTGGTCATTCCCATTACCATTCAAATAGTAACAGAATGAAATATTCAAACTATTGACTCTTCCAGTAATAATGTAGGGTTAACAGTGTCAAGCATTTTTTATGAAGTTATCAGGACATTTCAGAAAACTAATATTTATTTCGTCTGCTTTTAAGAAATATTTTAAGCTTTTGATTCATATTCGTAAAGTTTGTCAAAATCGAATAATAAAGACCAATAAAAAATTGTATGTAGCCTAAATGGTAAAATTTCGACGTTTACATATTTATAACATCATTATCAAACGTTTTTGATAATGATGTAAAGATTTCGAAATATTACCAGTAATATACAGTTTTTTGTTGGTGATATTTTTGAGATTTCGCGCTATTTTTTTCCCTTTAAGCTTTCGATTTAATAACAATACACTGTATTTCCTTAAAATCCACTTTAATTAACATTTCGTTTCAACATGCTGATAGAAGAAATTTCAATAATTAAACAAAAAAGTTGAAAAAGATGACGATTTTATGACAAAATAAAGGTTTATAATCAGAAATTGGCAAAATGTAGCATTTTTTTTTTTTAGATTAAACCAGTTTCAGCGTTTTGAAATGTCAGAAAAGCAAATAATATCCTAGCACAGCACCAAGCGAACCTGGAGATTTTTTTTTCGAATACTTTCCGCTGAAGTAATGTTCCGGAATCGATTTATTTTTCTCTTTTTTTGTTATTTGTCTATGTGGCATCGATCTGTAATTCTGTATACTTTCAGCGGTAATTTTCGTAGCAAACAGACAAATAAGGATGATATACATATAATACAATATAGTTACTTTGTTTACCAATAAAATAAGTTGCAACAGAAAGGGAATATTTGAATAATTTCACAGTAAAATAATTGGAAATTTATGCTATGGATTATTTATGCTATGGAGTAGGAAATTTATGTTATGGATTAGACTATAACTTGCCACAAAGATTTCTGATTGAGTCTTTCATCATTCTCAAGGAAATTTCTCATTGCTTAGTTGAATCTATTCAAACTAACCTAGCAAAATACAACGCGAGAAAATCCTTTACAGCAAAGATTTGAAATGTACCGATTGATCACCCTCTGTATAATGTTAAAAGGTAAAGGTTTAGTTTTATGATAGTGCAGAGTGAGCGGGGACGGTACATATAGAAGAGTGAATAATTTATATCATGTGTATGGAGGACTTAAAGTTTAGATAGATGTATGATAAAAGTTGTATTGTAATATAGTGATGGTATTACAATATCGGATTATAGTTTGCATTACAATAAGTTGATGTGAAGTAGTATTGAAAATAAGTCGCTTCAGATGGGTGACTGGTGGTGTAAAGTAAGTTAGGGAATATGCTTGTATAGTGTTTCCAATGTCTTACGGACGTAAACTGGTTATGTCTTCAAACTGTTTTGACAGGCAACCCCATTGTTGACCACTAGTTTGGGTGGTTCAAATTGGGTAGTTTTTATACAATTCGCAGGCTGGTCAAAGAAAGCAAATAAGTCAACAAGGATTATCAATTGTTTTGATGTTAGAAACACCCTTGATGGGTTAAACGGTTTAGGTCCGTAAGATTTTGGATAAAGTATATATTTATCATGTTACAGATATTATGGAAGCAAAGTTTGGATTGAGAAAGATGTGTCAATAACATCTATATATTATGTGTTTAAGTGTTTTATTTTTCTTATAAAAATGAACTAGTAGTTAATTTAGAAAAAACAGAATGGATGTTATTTCATAAGGTACATGACACTAATTTTTCAGTTAATACCTCCTTAAAAATTGGTGACACTTCCATTAAAAGAGTAGCTCATTTTAATTATTTAGGACTTACAGTTGACCAAAATTTACTGTTTAATACTCATTTTGACAAACTAACAAAGAAAGTGTCTCAAGTTTTAGGGAGGTTAAATGTCATTAGAAAGTACTTAAACATATCAGCGTTTCGAACTTGCTTTCATGCGTATGTTTTTTCTGTAATTAATTACGGACTAGAGCATTGGAGTGTGACATGTGCATCCAATTTAAAGAAACTGCAAGATATTGTGGACAACTTTGTGTCAATATTCTTTTATCCATCTTTAGCAAAAAGGAAATTTTTGCATCGTATCAATGTTGACAAAAGTGAGCTTCCAAAAAAACAGAAAATAAATATCCTTGAGTTATATAAACAATGTTCATTCTTTACAATTAAGAATATGTCAGTAATTGTTATAATGAGAATATGTTATGACTCCTTATTCGACTCTAAATCATACTACTACGGTATAAACAAACTGTCAACTAACACTAGAAATTCAAGACATTGCCCATTAATCAATTTACCAAAATTTAAGTCTGAATTGTACAGAAAATCATTGGAGTACAGGTCAACAAAATTGTTCAACTCATTGCCAAAGCAGCTGCCATTTCAGCAAATGTCCAAAGATCTGTTTTTAGAAAATATAAAGAAATGGCTGAAAGACTTGGAGAAAAAGGAAATTGAATTGCCATTTTAATTAAAAAAAAATCGTTTTTTGAATGTTTAATTATCATTTAAAGCTGCAGATTTTTATTATTTTTATATTGTTATTTTTTATCTTTTATTTCAACACTATTGTTATTGTTTTATTGTCCTGTTTTATCTTTAAATTATATGGATTGTTTTTTTAATGTGTCTTGGAGGGGAGAACAATGTTTTGCAACACTGACCTTTTTGACACACAAATAAAGAATTTTGAATTTGAATTTGAATTTTGAATTTCACTGTTCGTAAAGTTTTGAGATTTTTAAGAAAGAGCAACTATTCCGCCACATTCTATGAATAATAAACTTTTGGGAAAGGATTGGTCCATGGTTTCTTAACCCTATTGGAGATAGTATGGTAAGTACTATGACCCGTTCAATGTGTATTCCATAGTTTTCACCAATAGTGCCAATTAAAATGAGACTGATAGAACACATTTGTAGTCTGATAGGATGTTTACAGAGTTGAAATATTTTGGCACCAACCGAAATCAAAGTCAGAGTGACCTACTGCAGCATACCTTTTTTCTATAAGGACAGTTGTTACATTACTGTAAAACATTGTACAATATGTCATGCGAAAAGTAAAACAGAATTATGAAATCATCAACACATTAATGAACACCAAATAATGTGACTGTTCTGTCAATATTACTTACTGAGCTCCTAGTTTCTTCATAGTTTCTGTAAATTCCTTGTAATAAATCTTCAGCACTTCATTCAGGTGATCTTTACGAAATTCAGAAGTAGTTGAAGTGTAGATGTAGTAACATATTTCTAAACCCACGGAATTAAATCTTGTTACTTGCCAATCCACCAGCTTCACACTTATTGGTTTCCCATTTTCTCCGTACTTAAATATCATGTTGTTACTCCAGAAGTCTCCATGGTTGACGACAGCAAACTTTTCTTCAGTTAATGCTAATGCTTTCGAAATGTGCTGAAAACCAATATCATAAAATTTCTCCATGTTTTTACGAATTTTAGAGTTTTCATCGTCGAAAAGAGTAATGAATGGTTGAAACAGGGGTTTCATCATCAAAATCATAAAACAATCCGGCTTATCGTTGAAAAAGATTTCTTCAAGACAGCTAAATTTTTCCAGGAAGTTGACTGATTCCTTCATAGCATAGCTGACAGCATGAACTTTAGCCATAGCTTCCAAAGCCAAAGTGACGTGGTCGACATCTTGAAGCTTCAGTGAATTGTACGGAAACATTTTGTAACCCTGGACCATCAAATCTTCGAGAATGATGGACTCTTTTTCTCCGGAACCAAAAGCAGCATAGCAAACAGGAACACATGATTTCAAATCTACTCCTTTAGATTTGCTGAAGTTAATCATTTCTGGTAGAAGTACATTGTAGGCGTCAGCTTCACGTTGGAAAATACTTAATCCAGATATCATAGTTTTATGCGCTTCCGATTAAGCTGGACGTTTGATGAAAAGGTGGATGATTCGGTTCCCTGAAAATGAAACAGAAAATCAGTTGTTGGAAAACGTTACACTTTCGCTGTCTATATTTTGCCTACTTTCGAGTTTCTGATGACTAATTTAAAACCGAATTTTTTGGTCAGAAAGAAATGCCCGTTGCTCAAAATGGGGTTGAGAAAATGTTTGTTTACAGAACTTGTGAAAACGAAAAGGTTCTGATAATAACCGTTATATAGTACTACGGAAATAAATACTATGATATTAACAGAAAAAACTTTGAGCGTTAGATAAATAAATAACGAGAAGAAACATTATTTCTTTGCAATATAAGATCGATGTCTTTATATTAAACATCAATATTCGTTGATTGAATCTGCTGGGGTTCATATAATTGAAAATGAAAAGATTTCATCAACTCTAAAAAGTTCTTAATCAGATTGCTGAGCAGCCCAACTGTGAAATGAATGTGACTATACCAATACTTGTCACTAGAATTAGGTCAGCAGTGAGCTTCTTCCACAACTTTCTTACCATGCACTGATGGATACTTTCCGAATACTGCTTTCCTAAGAGAATTTTGGTATTGGGGAGAGTTTGTTTCGTCAAGATATTTTTTTATTTAGATTGGGAATCAATAACAAAACACAACAATAGTCTACGTTGTAAATCTTTATTCCCTTACTGCAGCAGTCAAAATACTGGTATAAAAGTTTGCAAACACCGTAAAATTTCATCAATACTTCAATTACCTTTTTCTTTTGATTCCACAGTAACTTTTGCTGTTTCAACTCCTGTAGCAAAATGAGCTCCTGCTAAATCTGGTTTTGAGAATGTAATTTCTTTTATTGTTAGATCATTGTCACATTCAACACGACGGATAGAAGGTTCCAAGTTTTCCTTTGTTAAAAACTTTGACATAGTTTCCGACAAGTTCAATATGGTTATACTGCTGATAATACTGCAAAAAATAAATATAATGAACTTTTTAGTACATTTTAAGAAATTAAAACATTATGAAAGATGCAGGAGGTGGGAGGTAAACTATTGCTCCATATACTTGTAGGGTTCCTATGAGACGAGACCAGGGTGATCTCGGTCTCGTTCAACAGGTCTCGGTCTCGTTCAAAAAGTCTCGTCTCGGCTCCAGTCTCGTACTGCTGGTCTCGGTCTCGTTTCATATTGTTAGTCTCGCTCTCGTTAAGTTTTTGAGCTTCATGGCAATATTGTTATTAAACTGTAGAAATACACAATTTCGCGAAATTTTAATAAAAACGAGGAAATTGTTGTTCCAAAAATAAACACTTTTTAAAATAAAACAATTTTGCACCCTTTTCTGCTCATGGTATTGATATATTCAGTACTTTGAGCGATTTAATGAGTGTATAATGAATTAAAAATCTTGTTAGCTATTGAATGTTTATGAATTTTAAACTTTTAACATATACTGTAATTCCGTGCCTGAAGGAGACCGAGACGAGACCTGGTCTCGGTCTCGTTCGTGTGCTCTCTGTCTAGTCTCGTTAAAGACTGACAGTCTCGGTCTCGTTAAAAGAACGAGACCGAGAATAGACTTAGTCTCGGTCACGGATGGTCTCGTAGGAACCCTATATACTTGTAATGAACAATATTCAAGTAGAACGTAAACTCATATTGAAACAAAAGTGATATAAAAAAGGTAAGGCTACTATACAAAACCAACTTACTGTACTTTTGCTTATATAAAATTATTATCAGTTTTTTATATAAGAACTTTACACAGCACGTGCAACAAATGTTATAACAGCCTGTGGAAGCGAAGATAACTATACTACGTAAAGAAGATAAAACGAAACTCTACTTTGCATGTCACGCGCCGTGGCTACGTTTGAAAAGCCTAGTTTCGGAGCCACCTGACGGTCACGGCCGGAACCTCTTCCCAATCAAACATCTATTGCACGTTTTTCATACGGAAAATCTCTTTCGCAGGTTTTTAGTTATAATCTTACGGAGCGAGTGTCATGCCAGTGCGGCGGCTACGGCCCTGTACTGCAAAAAGAATTGAAATTATTTTGTCTTCACCTAAAAATCGTTTTTTTTACCCAATGCGTGGAAGACTGGATATTATATAATAAGGATGAATGTGTTACCTGTATTATTACAAAAGATGATGTAACGCTATTGCTGCTGTTCATCAATGAATGGTTACAAATAATTATTACAGAGGGCACGGGAACTGATTATATAAACACCGCCTATTGCAGATAATTAGCAATGAATTAAAACAAATTTGATTAGAATGTATTATCTTTTGTTTAAAGGGATATATAATAATAATTAACTTGCAAAACCCATAATAAGATTATTATAAATCAATTTAATATTTGACATACAAACTCACTTTACAAATAAGTAGTTTTAGGACATCTAGCAAAGATGTAGAATTTTTTACTGAATGTTCAATACACTCTAAACGGTGCGCCGCGTATCGTGCCCCCAAAATTACAATATTGGTGGCAAATATGAGTGTGACGGCCCAAGCAGCAAGGTGTCGTCATTATGACGTCAGTATTTGGACATTGTAGGTCATTATGACGTCTGTGACGTTATAGTGTCTATTTAATGCCGTCAGTTATTGTGACTATTAAAAGACGACAGTAAATAACGTCCTTTTTTTGTCATTAATCTGTCAGTATATGGACGAAAGTTCTCTAAAACATATATTATAAATTATATATTATTATTAGAGCTGCACCGATCACCGTTTTTTGATAATCGGGCCGATCCGATAATCGGCGCCGGAAGAATCGGTATTTCCGATTAATCGGTAATCGGCGAGTTTTCAGAGATCGGCAAAACCGATTAATCGGCCGATATCGGCCTCCTAGTAATCGGTGATACCGATTAATCGGTAAACATTAATTGTTACGTACTCTCGCGAATTAATTGAAATTGCGACGTAATAACCAGTATATTTTACTGAGCGCCAATGTTGACGTTGTCAGTGATTATTTAAACCAATAATATCAATGGTAATTATAAGTTATCCGAAATTCGTCACAAATACTGTATTAATAAAAATCTTAATGATCAAATTATAA
>JAQIWE010001036.1:0-17632 GCA_034698565.1 Campodea plusiochaeta
GCAGCATTCTACAGGGTGCCCCCCCCCCCCAACGCACACACACATAAAAAACGGACCGTTTCCCGGATACTATTATTCGGCAACGGGATAAGAGATTCGAATAAATAATAGCTTGTTTTAAAACACTTGAAAATAGCTTCAATTTGGTATATAAATCTTAAAACACGATTAACAACATTTTTAATAATGAATTTTTCAAATACACTCCAAAAGTAATGTTCGGTAAACCATGTATTACATTATCAATATGTCTGCCGAAATAGGGAAATATGCCAATGATTTATTTCTTGATTAAATTTGGAAATTATAAAAATAATAATGAGGGTGTGTGGTTACAGTAATTTATATTTAAAGTTAGTAAATGCAATTAAAAATTGTATTTGTATCATACCAACGAGAGTACTTCCTCTGGAGGGGTAAACTTCTCAGGCAAATATGACGAACACGAACGCCGCCATTGAAGGCGATAGCTCGTGTTGGTGACGTCATCCTGGACTCTTCGTGTGTTGTGATCTTGTGAATCTGGTCTGTTGAACGCTTGTGCAATGGTTTCAATGAAGAAATACTATAGTGACGTCATTAACACGTTGAAATCTGTTCCAATGGCAGCTTTCAAATTTGCTCAGTTTTTATTCATACGCAGAGTGCGAGAATGGTCATCTACTATTAGTTCTTAAAATCGTTTATTTGTACCTTTTTAAATATCACTACTCATAGTGTATGCAGGCAGTAAGCTGTGACGAATACCATTTTTTAAGTGTTTTGAAAACTTCATATTTGAAAAGTTTATGATTATTGGATTTTGAAGTTTTGTACACATATGAAAGCTATTTTAAAGCGCTTCAAACCGTTGTATTATTTATGTCAAAATCATACCCTGTTGCCGAATAATATGTAGTTTCCAAAATTTGTACTTTTTTTTTGGGGGGGGGGGGGCTGTGTGTATATGTTTTCCGTAAATAATGAAATATAATTATTCTCTTCAAATAAGAATTATTAAAGTGATGGAAATTTCCTAGCAAATCGCAAGTAATCATTTCTGGTCAATTATAATTTCACATATTAAGCCAACAACTGGAGGTCTCACTTACATGTTGCGCTGAGAAGAGAGAAACATATGTTTATTTACATGCTCTGTTTTCTCTCTGTTTACATACAGTAAATTGGCAAATGCCACAGAATAACAATATCAAATTAATTTCAAAATTTTAACCAAAAATTATATCTTCGTATATATATGGTTGTGCAGAATGTGGATTGAGTCTTTCAGCACGCTTATAACAATTTCCTGGACAAGTTTCTTTTGCAAATGGATTCTCTTTATAAATTTCTCCATGAAGAATTTCGTAATAGTGCCTCGAGCATAGATGTACTACTGTTTCTTAAAACTCTGAAATTGTGGGATAGACCATTCTTGCACGGACATTTTTAACTTTTTGTTCCAAAAAAAGTTGACCTAAGCCACAATTTTCATTGCTTTTTTACATACTTTATGTGATCTGGAGCAGCGTTTTGTACGTGAAAGAATGGTCTATCGCACACAAATGAACTTTTTAAGAAAATGTGTTTTTTTATCGTTTTCTTTATTATTTTTCAGAGAATTACATTAGAATGTATTCAAATCAAAATAACTCACAATGACAATATTAAAGACGAATATTTTGGAAAACTTTTCACCATTCACAAAGTAGCACACTACATATAGCAAACTGATGTGTATTTAGTCTACCTAACTCAATTTGAAACTTGTGAGTGTGGAATAGACCATTTTTGCAGATACAAATATATCTTAAGAAATCCATGTAAAAAAAGCTTTTGCATTTTTGGGTGAAATAATTTTTTAGGCGAATGGTGTTTTGAACATTAAAGCAGTTGATTATTTCTGAGTAGTATTAACACGAAAAATCAGTTTTTTGTATTTTGTGACTTAGACCACTCTTTAATTGAGATAGGAAAACACTCCGAAAAAGTTTTATATCAATATCTGATAATCTAACAAAAATTTATAATTTGCTTTTTAGAAAGTTATAAATTTGAATATTAAAACAATTTGGAAATTTTGTAAACGTTTCTCTAAAGCAATCAGAATATTTTGTAAGATTGTATTTTGGCACTATATTTAAAAGATGATTACGTCAGAACCAGTGATGGAGAAAAAATATATATATTATTTTCATATTGGGGTCCCTCTCATAAAGTCCTAAACGAAATACTATGGTATAACTCTATTTTTCCCTTTGGATATTTTTTAATAAAATATATAGAAATAATGTTGCCGAAATTTTATGAAATGGCCTAAAATACAGATTTTCACCATAAGTTTTTAGAATTTTCTTAGCTCGCACCAACCATGGTGGCGTTTCGCATTTGTCAAGTAAATAATTGGAGTAACTTACTATGTAAGGGAGCGTCCATAATAAAAATGGACTGGTTTTTGAACATTTTCTGCTAAACATAGTTAATGGGAAAAGAATTTTAAATGTTTACGAAATAAATTGAAAAATACTGATATAATTATAAAAATGTACAGTTTCAAACATTGAAATTACCTTACACCCTTAATAAAGGTGAACTTAGAAGTAAAAAGAACTGAGTACATGAGAAAAAAAGGAAAACTTTTTATACTTGAAATTCATCAGCCTGAAATGCAAAACATTTCAGCCTCACCTTCGGCAAGTCGATTATTATTTGCTCACTTTCTGTATGGTACCATAATATTTTTAAACCTAAAAACTATGATGATATTTAGGTTTGCTACACAAACATTTAGATTGGGATGTACAGTAATTTTCAAGCTGAAAAAGTTGAAAAATTTGACCGAAATTCTATAAATTATTTGTGGAAATGATCTGAAATTTCGAGTTTTCATTATTATTTTTTTTTTTTAAATCTCGCGCCAACCATGATGCGGCCATTTCCAAGTAAATGACCACAATTCAGAACACGTGACCAAATTTTATTTGAAACAGTTTACATAGTACAACTCATCAAAACTTCTGGCTCTCAAAATTCCATCAGGACTTTCCTATCTCCACCTAGACTACTATGAGTAACACCGTACTGATGTTATTGAGTACGGAAATGAACGAGCTATATTATATACGTCAGTGATAGATAAGGTTGGAAAAATCTTATCTAATTTATAGTAATCTAATATATGAATAAACGTATTTATTGGTCAATTAATACTCATACTGCTAAAAATAGATGTGAAATTTATTAATTTAATAACGGTGAAAACTTCAATTTTACTCTGGGAACAGGGTGGCTAGAAAGTTCTGACTAAGAACATTTTGAAAAAAGAAAAGTTAGGAGTTTGACTATTCCATTGACATAATATTGTATGACTAAGGATGCAAAGGTAGAAAATCTATCATTTGAAAAATAATTTTGTATAAATTTCTCTATAAAATTGTGTTTTGATATCTTGAACAGCTCTTGAGTAATCAAATGAGGAAACTGTCTACTTCTTTTTTAATAACCCTGTATAACTTATAGGTACGTTCGTATTGTACTTATACATTATACTGGAAATACATTTTACAGATAACATTCATTTAATTTCTTTGGAATTTCAAATATAAAGTGAAAATTACTCTCAACTATAAAGTGAAAATCGACTATTCTACGTATATATAATTTTATATTCTTTTTACTTTTATTTTCATTCGAGAGTCTCCATGAGATATAGCAAAAATTCTGTTGAAGGAGTACACAAACAAAACACGATTTTCTATAAAACTGGCAAATTTATTGTAGATTTTGAGAACATTTTATAGACCGTAAAAAATCAAATTACAACCAAAACTGTTGGAATGCATTCATCAAAATAAATTAAAGTGCATTTACATCATAGAGAACAAAAAGATAAATTTCTGAAGATAAATACTTTTTTCAAAACACAAAATAAGATAGAAGAAAAGAAAATCAGTCAATAGTTACTGCTTTTGAAGTAAAAACAAAAAAACTTATTTATTTGTGATGAAGAAGATTAGTTGAAGCTGGGAGTCCATGATGACCCAATCCCAAAAGACCTAAACCATGTCCATGATGAAGAGTTGGAGCGATCAAACCAGCGTGATGTCCATAGACAGCTGGAGCATGATGGATAGCTGGAGCATGATGGACAGCTGGAGCATGATGAACGACGGCTGGAGCATGATGGACGACAGCTGGAGCAGCCACATGCTGAAAAGTAGGAAATAAATACATGTTAAAAAAATTTATGCGATTAGAAAATCACGTTAAATGTATATAATGATATTTAAAGTAAATGTAGGTTAATTCAAGTCTGCAATAAATTATGTTGTTTGTTAAAAAAAAAGTTTAATATAAATGAGATATTAAATATTGCAGCCTAAAGAAACAATATTTTTAGACGAGTTCCGTAATAAGCATATTAACACTTAAATTTAAAGTTATTCACTTGGCATTATTTACTTATTTACTGTTGAAGTTATTTACTTGAAGTCTTTAATTTTACTATACGGTGTGTAATATATACCCTATATGGTAGTTTTAGCGTTTGTATTCAAAACTATAACGTGAAATATTTACTTATTTTATTTATCTATTTTCAATGTCCAAAATTTATTTCTGTAGGTTAATCTAAACAAGAAAACAAAAAAATCTACAAGGAAGCTAATATATTCTATGAGATTATAAAAATTATATAACATGTATTTAATTGATTGATTTCATTAAGAACTTATAACTATATCGTACCTGGATGGTGTGATGTACAGTTGGTGAAGAATATCCTACAATGGTTGGTACTGGTCTGTAACGGACTTCTGGTTGCTGTACAGTGATTGGTTGTTTGACTACAGTAACTTCAGCTGGTCCATGTTCTACTCTGCCAATAAGAGTTGCTGGTAAAGCTGGTCCAGCAGCATAGCTGGTTGCAATAGCTGCTGGAGCATGGTGAACTACGGCTGGAGCATGATGAACTACAGCTGGGGCAGCAATACCATGGATGGCACCAGCATGGGCTACAGCCAAAAGAGCGGCGAAAGAGATCTAACAAAGAACAATTTGTGTTACAATATTGTACATACCAGCGAGTATTTAGAGCGTGTTACACAGTAACCTTTAACTACTTTTACTTTTTTCATTAATAAAATTTTGCTTTTCAAAATTAGCTACAAAAATTGTGAAAAAGTATTGGCATTGTGTTTCGTGATGCATTGTAAGCGTTATGTATTTCACGAACAAAGTAACTTAAATTTTTTACATTTTTCTACTGGAAAATAATAAATGAATATTCGAAATAAAATTTCTATAAATTATGATATATTTCGTTATGTCGAAAATTAAAATATGCACTAATCACAAACAAACGCTTTTCTGGCACTTAAAAAAAATCACTTACGAGCTTGTACATGATTGTTTGTTGAACTGTTATTGCAAAACAAATAACTACATAGTGTTCGCTCGGTAGCTTTTTATACCAAAGTCATTCTAACTGAAGTAACGTTATAAGCCCCTCCTCTTTTTCGTTTTCAGAAACACCGTATTTCTCATATTGTAATTGAATCGAACCGCGCCCTGGAAATTGTGAACAAGACAGTGCTTTACGTTAAAAAAAATAACACCTAAATTTTCTAACACTACCGGTTTAGCATTAGATTGTTATATTTCTCGGTATATTTAGCACGTGATTTTAATTTTCGGTGCGATAATATCATCTTTGGATTAATTAACGATTTTCTTATCGAACTCTTATTTTCGAAAACATGTCAACCTTGGATCGCATTTCAAATGTCCGGGATACTTAATTTCCTCTTGCGAAGATATCAATGTCATTGTTATTCTGTCTGACAAACGTGTATGAACGATATAATAACAGCAATAAATTAATATTGTAAGACTTACTTGTCTGCTTTAGCATTTTTTTTTTTTTTTTATGAATTGCAAAATTTTTTGAAGTTTGTAATACGAATATTTCATATGAACTGCGAAGGAGGTTGGTTCCTTCTCTCATTATCAGAACCTTCACTTTTAAAAAGTCTCACAAGATAAAGAAGAGGATTAAGGAAATTGTATTAGAAATCACTATAATGTTCAGTTTTCTATGAAATTGTTAAACATTTTCAATTTTCAACAAATTTTCCTCATTCCGCTAAAAGTGTTTGAAATGGAATTTATTTATAACAAAAAAAGTAAGACTTTCGGGCTTTTGGGTTTTGCTCTATTTACAGATTTAGACATTCATGTCATAAAAAAATGCTATATGAAAAGAGAATAATGTGATGCATAAAACGTTCAAAACTTAAAATGTCAGGTTAACTCTTCCATAATTCTTCAAATTGCATTATGCTTGGTAGTAACTTATAGGATTATAATAATTATGTTGATTTTCATTCGAATACTTTATTGTTCCTTTGAATAAATTTAAATAATAAATAAAATGTAAAAGAAACTTTAATAGAGTTGACGAGATTTATCGAAACGAAACGAGATCGAAACGTGATCTCAGAAGATCGACGTTCTTCTCGCGCTTCTTCGCGAGAACAGAACGGTGCTAATAATTTCTAATTCTCGTCTGGAGGAACACCCTACGTTTTACCATATTTTAAGTAACATTTTATTGTATGTACCTAATTACATATGTGATGTAAACAATTCTCGTCATAAATAAGATAATATTGTTCCTTGCGTAAGATTCCACAACTAAATTATATAGGAACTTTTTTTAATAAATGAAAAGTCACGTATTCAGTACAAAAGGTAGTCTTATTTAAAAATATTTAGCGAAAAATATAATATGTACTAGCAAAAATTGTTGTATAGTAAATTTACAATTTAGCTAAAATTAGCATATAGGCTACGGCTGTGTAAAACCTGTTCGTTCCAATATTCTTTTTTCATTTCTCTGATTTTATCTGGCTTTTTTTTAGATGGGAGAAGATGGTGTTCTTAGCATTGCTAAGTACCGTACTTTAAATTGCATATTATTATTATTATATGAGTGTTAGTAGTCCAAATGATCAAATCCATAAATATTATATCTAAAAATGTGAGTCGTGAATTGCGTACATCAAAAAGATCTTAGGACGTAGAAAGTACTATATCAGAGGGTGAAGGAAGGAATGAAAGAAAGCAGCTTCTTGTACATAATACGAAAAGAAAAATGTTGAAATCCACGTGGGTTTCGCCCCTCCCATATAAAGCTTTATATCCGTGAACTGATGGATGGAAGACGGTGTCCTTGCTAGAGGCAAATTACAACGGTAGCTGTGTTCAATAATGAAAAACCACTATCCTCTAAGGAATGGTTCATTGCCTTTTTATATCATGAACGTGCTACAAGACTTCTAACAAAAAGCACTTTTATGTAAGAAGCAAAGAATGTTATGAAAAATTAGTTTTTTTTTGGCGTTGCTTTGTCGTCATTTCTTGTTTTGCATGTTTACATTTCATGATTTAAAAATTGCAACAATTTAAGCAATTTCTTTAAATTTTTATTCCGAAGGGTTGGAGAAAATGCTGTCAACTGAATTAAATAATTTGAATAATTTAATTCTTATAGTAATAAAAGGTATATATTATACTTCAATATTTTAAACAGTCAAGTATTATATAAGGTAAAATTGTTCACATATACATTAGCCTATAACTCAGTTGTAATAAAAACAAACAGTTGACTACTTTCAACTAACAGAAACAAAGAAGGCATATATGGATATTTCATTTCCATTTTTTGTCTTTTATATAAATACCTCCCCTTCCCTTGTTTTCTGTTTCATAAAATTCCAAATTAGTTCACTGAAAAAAGGGGGAAATACGAAGGACGAAAAGCAAGTGACAAATCATCCTAATCTGTCCTCAGCTTATTCTAAAAAATTACTTCTTTTTTAATTAAGGTTGGAGTTATTATGTGACGCTATCTTCCCTTCATAAGAAAAAGTTGAGAGTCTGAGAAGCTCTCATTTTAATTTGTTAACAACGCGCGATAGCAGAAAATCACTTCTTAATATGCCATCACATAATGAAAAAGAATATAACTATTAAAATTCTTTTTAAAAAGTTTTTGAAGTGTGGAATTTGGAATATCATGATGAGGAAACCAAAAGTAGCAATTTCAACTCCTTCGTCTTCTGTTACACTTATCCCCTCTCCCCCTCAGCATCTCACTCCCTTTAGCGAACTATTTGGGGGGATAGAGAGGGACACCGCTAAACGACCTTCAGATAAGAAGACCCTCCCAAGCTGCAGGCCAAATTTTAGGGAGAATATGGCCAATAACACTCGATATTTACTCATACAGAAAATGTACACTTTAATGCCAGCAAATTTAAGACGCGAAGAATGAAACTGTATAATAACGAGGAAAGAGAATATTTTGTTTTTATGTGTATTGGAAGGTGTGACTCTTTTTGTTTACAACTGTATCGTAAACAATTTTTTCTCTTTTCAATTTTAGAGTACAGCAGTGTGATATCTACAGAAGGTAATTTAAGTATTTAAAATTAACATCACTTAGATTGTCCATAAAATATTGTCATATATATTTTACTATGCTGAGTAAAGAGTAATCGAAGATACTATTATTGTTTTGTTACTTGTGTATTGCTGTTGTTATTTGTGTTTCGTATATTTACTGACACACTTCTATTCCTATTGTGTTACAATACGTTTTCGTTGAAAATAAAAGGCATATAAAATGTATTAAGATATATTAAATAAGTTTCTCAAAATGGCGATAATAACAATTTTCTCATAGCTTATTTGAAATATGATTTTAAGTTTCAACAGCATAATTATGCGTAATGTTTTTTTTTTCTTTTTATCGCTATTCTCAGATCTCGGAGTTTTATATATCAGACAGCAAGGGGTTATTAACTGCTCCCGAATTCTTACAGAATTCAATCCGAAGTCCGCCGAATTCCGTCTGAAACACCCCGAGTTTCGGTGTAAACAAAATTCGCAGTCAATACTCCCTTATCAAATAGGGAACGAAAAATCTATTTCCGTGTGCAAAATATTTTATGCATGTTTGTGTCTCGTATAAAATGTAGTTATTAATTTCTATTTTTTATAAAAAATGTATTGATATTAAATATTTTTATATTTGATTATGGTAAGGTCCTCAATACGTATAGAAACTAAACTAAAAAGAGTATGAGCAGGTACTGCTTTCATTTGTCTGAATTCAACCCAATTAAATATAAGGAAACATTTGGTGCTGTATCGTATAATATGTGATAAATTGTATTTGAATTAATTAGGGTTTTTATCAAGACGCTATTTTATCGAGTTGAGACGATAATCGACGATTATCGTCTTGTCAAGATCCAAAAAGTCGAGATCAAGAAGGACTGTGATCAAGACGATATCCTGCAGTTACAAAACAAGACAAGATGGCATCGTTGATAACTGTCGATTACCGTCAATTATCGACTATTTTAATAAGAACAGACTACAGAAGTTTATATAGTTCAAACTCACGAATTAATGAGATTCATCTTATGCAGTTTTTGTGCAAAAATGGTTGCGATCTCTCAAATATCGATTTAGAATGTGATAATTGTCGATTCTCGACTTTGTTACGGGAATTCCAGTAACTCTGAAATTTGCTCATTGGTTGGTTGACAGAATGAGGAACATAATATAACTATAGCAAGTATATAGTTTCACTACTCTCCGCTTCACCTTACCTACCAATCAGTACATTTCGGAGTTAAAACGGGGAATTCCCTTATCGAAGTCGATAATCGACAATTATCGAGTTCGATATCAATATTTGAGAGATTGAAACAATATCGATAATTCGTTTATACGATACGATATCATCAAAATGAATTATCGTAATTGTCGAGACAAGATGATGTAACAATTTGCCAAGACGATATCAATAATGGGTTCAATATCGTCTTGACAATCTTGATATAGCAACACTAGAATTAATAAGGGGTTGTAGATGCTGTGACTGAAATTTTCAGTAACAAAATCGAGGAAAAGATTTGTATTTTTTTTAAACAAATAAAATATTTCAATCAGTAATTTAATCTAAAAGCAGCAAAATCTTTTGAATTTAATAGTAATTTCCTCTGATGCCTTAACCATTAGACATTTCGGAATGTACGTTTTGTATTTTAATTTTATTGAATGAGTAGAAATGAATGTGATATTCGAATTTTCCGCCTTAGCTTCTAGTTTAGAAAATTCGTTGATCGTTTCTTCTTTTCATCTTTTATTTTCTTTGTAGGTAGTTTTTAACCCATTTTGATTGTTTTTCTTTTCCAATCTGAATTACAGAAGTTTGTCTTATATAATATACTCACTGTTCTTCCGGAAGTTTCCAATCCAAGGCTGACAATTTTCGCAGTTATAACTAAAAATTAATTCCCTATTTTCTTGACTTTCATATACAGAAAAGAATATCAACTTTAAAAAATGTAAATTATTTATTAAAGTGGCGTTATAGATGCTATAATTATGTTCATTGCGCCATTATAGTCATACACTATAACCTACAGTTAAACACTATTTTTATTTTTTACCAATGCAAGTTATATCCTTTCTGTAATGTGGTAGTTAATGAAACAAATTATTACATTAATGGAAATTGCATATTTTACTAAGAAAGATTCTTTCTGCTATCGTAAACTCGTCATAAATCATATATAAACTGAAACAATTTCATTCCGTAATATGCTATTCCTCCTCTGAATTTTATATACCTGAATCTGCTAGTAAATAAATAAAAAAATATCAAGAGGAAAAGAAAATCGATAATCTGGAAATAAAATAAACATATCCTCAGATTGGAAAAAAATGATGCAACCATCCCATGAACTGTGATTTGATATTAGACGTTTATTATGACAGGTGAGTCTTAAAGCAATAAAAAAAGGGGAGGAAAGTGAAGTAATCTCATAGTAGAACCCCATTCCATCCCTCCCATTGGATAAATAAATAGTAGTGAGAAGCAATTCCTCCTTCTTCCATGTGGCAAAGGATGATCCTGGAGTAAATGGATCCATGAGGGATCCTTTAACAGTATTAAGAAAGGGCATTGCATCAGTCACAGACGCGCATTTAAAAATTCAAGACTCTATTGGTGCGTCCATCAGATAGAAAGAGGGGTCAAATCCTAATGGTGGCAATTCAAAGACGATGGGGGCGATCGGCAATGACTTGGAACGCCCTAGTCGTTTGCTCACTCTTGTAGAGGTGTTTGCTCCTTCTCTTGCTTCAATAGGAAGATTGCCTACCAAAATATCAAGCAATAACCCTCGCAATCACATCACATCTAATAAAAACCTTGCTATGTAGAAAAGATCAGGATACGCCTCCCTGCTGGATACACTTTCCTTATATCTGATTTAAGGAAATTTATTACTTGGCCGTTTCATGGTGGGAAATGTTTTTGTTTGATTGTTTCGCCAGTTGTAAATATGGTATTAGGGTCATTAGAGGTTTCCTGGTAGGCTGTACTCATATTGTCAACATAAATCTGCTTGCTGGTATTGCTCTGTATTTCATTTAAGTGACTGAGAATAATATTTTTGAGATGTTTATTGATTTAAATATAGCAGGGTATTTGTTTATGCAATGCAACAGGTTTCACTTTCAACATTTAAAATTTTATTTAAGAACCTTTAGTGCTGATAAGATTTTTAAAAATCGATATAGAACTTTTTGCCCTTACTCTATATAACTGACATAATCAAAACGTTTTTTTTTTTACGAAATTTCATTGATAAACCTCCGACCAAAAGCTATTATATGTAGCGCCCCGCAACCCGTTATATGTGACGATAGAACTTTAGATTACGTAGTCATAGATTCATAGTTATTGTAGTTAAGGAAACATTTTCGGGTTTCGTAATTGTTTATCTCTTCTGTAAGTATTAACCTGCTGTTAATCGATATATTTACTTGTGTGTCAAGTATAAAATATTTGAAATGAGTTTTGTTGTAAAAACATTTACATTGATGAAGTCCATCAGTGTTTATTAGTCCAATATTAACTCAAAGTATTAAATGAATGTACTAATTAAATTATTAATCACGTCCACATATCCAATATCGGTTATTGGAAAATCATATTTCATCCAATCCAGAGTTTATCCTGTATAGTGTTGGAATGTTCAAACTGATAATTAAAACCTATAAACACCACATTCAATACAAAAACCTTTTTACGCTAATCACCAAACGTTTAATCTCCACGCGTGCTTCTCTTCATTCCACTTTTTTTGAAAAGTCTCTAATTGTGACATTACATTGTGTAGGACCATTAGCAGTCACAGGGTAATATGCGAAAAGCAGATAAGCACAATGCAAGCTGCATAGATTTTTTTTATTGTTTTTGTATATTTAATTTTGAGCATGTCTGCTGTGGAGTAGATTTTCCTATTAGCTCTTCATTCACCTTGATTGCACCAATTCATGCCCAAGTCTCAATTTATTTTCCCTAGAGCACTATGAATACGACACCAAATGATGCATTTGGGTGGGGGGAGTTGGCGAGAGAGACGGGGGAGGACGGGGGGGGGGAGGTGTTGGGGAAAGGAAAGCAAATTGGAGTTTGGAGGTAGAGGGAAAACACATTTTTAAATCTTACCTTGACATTGACAGTTTTAGAAACGGAGAGAACGATTTGAATAGACTAATGCATTTTCAATTTCCGTTCCGAATCTTGTTTCCTTCTGTTTGGTACCACCTGTGTCCTACTTGGATGGATTGTATGGATTCCACATTTTCAGTGGAATTTTCAATTTTCATTACAAGAAGTATGATGTCACGAAAGTTTTTTTTTTTCTTATTCTACATGAAAGTGCGTAATTCTAAGACAGAAATTTGAATGCGTTTCCCTTCTCTTTCCTCATTCATTTCGTGATCAACAAAGCCCCTGGAAGGTATACATACACGTTGACGAAGATGTACGAATGTTCACGATATAAATCAGTCCAGGAAAAATATAAAGGAATGTTCAAAAGAGTAAATAAAATAAAATATTGCTCCATTATTTTAATATGAATAAAATATTTGTCACTGACAATGTTTTTAATACAAAACAAGTGATGATAGCAATTGTTTCTAGTTTTTCATTAACTGAATGGTAAATTCATTTTTATAGACGATGTTGCAAATATAAATATACTCAATGATTTTTTTTATTATAATGACCTTTGTGAAACCTGAGCTATATAAACTTAAATATATTTCATAATTATATGATCACATTTTCATGTTGCTATACATATAATATAAGATAACAAAACATTTTTGGTTATTTGGAATAATTTTCTTCCTTACTATTTTCATTAAGAAAATATCAAGCTTTAATTAATATTGATAAATTTTACTGTTGTTTGTGATTGATCAGCGCATAGTAATATATCGTATGACTTTGAAAATGAAGTGTTTGAACATGATATGAAATCTTGCTAAAGTATGGATGTTAGAAACAGTGCAGACTCTTACCTCAGCGGAGTTTTCAGACAGGTACTTACAGTAACCCCAGGATAAATCTAACCTTTGTATAAGTACAATATGATATAATACCAGAGTGATGAATGCTTAAAGTTTCTTAAAAAAGAACTCTCTTATCACATTTCTAAGTTTTCCTTCGTAATCCTAATTAGCATCACTGTAATAGCTTTGGCAGAGTTTCTTTATTTTATATGAATTTTATGAAAGCTTCTTCGAAGCTTAATTTTAAAGAAAACAAAGTGAGAATGTATTTTTGTGGTTCTTTCTCCTTGGGTCAATCTCATGGTGTAAGTTTGAGGGGAAGGAAGAAGGAGAAAGGTTCTTTTATTTCTCCATCACGATCAATCCTAGAGCGTTGGTGTCACATTCCCTACACCCCTACTCAAACTTCCACTGCTTTTAATGGACTTGTGCTTTCTTACGCACACTTACGTAGGGAGGATGGCTTTTCAGATACACTTCGAAAAGAATATATATTTCAGTCTCTTCTTATTGTTTTCGTTGCAAACTTTAGTTTGGTTTCGTGTCTGACAACTCGATTGATTATAGACGATTTTTTTATCTCAGATTTGAGGTATATTGTGAAATTAAATTCACATTGTATATTGATTCTTCTTTCGGGTCAGTTTCATAGTACAAGCATAATAATACAGTGAAGATTGTCTCATGTTGATTTTTTAATGAACAAATATTGAAAATATATTAACATTTCAAAATCAGTTTTATCTTATAACATTTTGTCTAAGTTGACAATCAGACAGTCAATATTACTTTTTCATATTCAAAAATCTGACAGTCTTTGACCATATACTGCTTATACAATTGGGTGGTTAATCACTCTTATGTTCTACAAGTTTTTGCAAAGTCTTCATTTTTAATTTCACATTTTAAAGCTACCTTTGAAAGTTCCATGCATGCTAATAGTTCACATTGTGTAGAAATTGTAACAAGAATGACACAGTTTTCATGCTGAACTGATTTTGAAAATCACATGAGCTGTTATGGGTAGCAATTTTTTTAAAGTTAGCGTGGGAAATGTGGGAACAAAAAGAGTTAGTAACCCACACACTCGTATAGGTCGTTCAAGAATCTTGTATGTCTCAGGTGACAAGAACTGCTTTTTCTTACAGAGAAATTGAATAATAGTCTATTGTTTTGTCTTAAAACGTCAAGACAAAATACTTTTTCTGAAAATACGAGACCAGACAAAAGAAGAGTATTGAAAAGTTAAGATTCCATTATTCAAACTACACTTAAATTTAAATTTCAGTGTTTATATTAAATACAAAAACTCAATGTAGGACTAACTCCATAGTATATTATGGTTATGATGTCAAATTAGTCTCACATCAGAACAGCTGTGAGTAGGGTAGAATTAACTTCATGATGGTATGTCCAACATTTGTATAAGAGTGATACACTTAGTTCTACTATGGTAATTTGGTAGAAGTCCACTTTCCCATTGATGATAATTTGATATGCAAAATTTCATTCACGTTATCATGATCTCATAACAGTATAGTAAACAACTAAACTCACTGCAAATTTATATAATTATTTTACACACTATGTAATATTTCAGAGACAAAAAAGTTATATGATAAAATGTATGAGCAAGAGAAAACCTTCAACATTGCAAATTTGCTGTTAATCACTTCTTTCTCAAAGGTTTAAAAACTGCATGAAAATTATATATCTGTAATAACTAATAAAGGAATATTTTTCCAAATTCAATAACCTGTCTATTGAAATTCAGTATGAGGTGCTTAAAATATGACATTGTTAGATGCTTCTGTAAATCAGAAATCCATGAAAATACACATCCATTAGAATTTGTTTTCACAGTATGCAAAAATATATTTAAATCGTTATGTGAGGTATTAGATATCATGAGCTGACATTCTGGCAAAACTACCTGTTATGAATTGAGAAGTCAGGGACTTAAACAATTTTTATACTTTTATTCTTCAACAGCCAGTTAACTATATTACAAACCAAGGAACGGGTCACTACTACCAGTCAAACTACAATGGTTATATTCCAAATAGAAGTGAGTTCCTTTATTGTATGAACATATCCTTTTTATACAGGTCTCATACGTAGATAATAATATGAAAGGTTCATAATCATCCTTTAAGAAAATCAAACTGTTATAAAAACACATGATGATTAGTTAGGGTAGTATACAGATTTTTATCAAAGTTAGATTTACAAACATCATAACCAGGGTAAGTACATAATATTATTTTATATTCTAATAATTATTAACATTTACATATTACTATTCTTGTGTTTTAACACTGCCACTCGTATTTTCAGAGATTACTTCATGAAACTATTGTATTACTGACGAGTGAGTATTCCTGCCACAAATTCCAAACAGAAATTTTGGAGAAGATCGTAAGAAAAACGATTTATAAGATACTGAAATCTTATTTGAAAAGAATATATGGAATAAAACCAGTGGAGATATATCTTCTCAATTAAACAAGAGAAATTAAAAGTTTGGGAAGATTGCCCAAAGCTTCTTCCGCCTGCATAGTTAGTCCTTCCCCTTCTTCCAAACAGTGTAAGACTAAGACTAAGGGAAATGGAGGAGTTTCATTCTCTTTTCAAACATCTCAACTATTTTTTTAGAGAGAGGGAGAAAAATGGAAACAGAGGGATTCCCTTTGCTCATTCGAATCGCAACAAAACAATTTCCTCTTTTGATTTCCGCCAAAGTGCTTTGAAAGAATTTTAATGGAAAAGTAGGAGGGCTCTCAGAAAAAAGCGGAAACTGAGTGTATCTGTAGCGAGAAAATATATAAATACATGAAAGTGAGTCCTCGTTGAGCTGTGTATCTGTCCTTCTTATCTTTCAAGTCAGTGATTTTCAAATCGCTCTCTTATTTGTGGTGTTCTATTCATTGTGAGAATTACATTTTCTTTATTCTCTTCTCTGCTTTCTTTGACATGCAAAAGAGAGCAATAGGGGAAAAATAGATCTCGAAGTTGATGATGTTAGTTTTTTTCCAGAATAATGCCTTTTATATTTTTTTTCACACATATTTTATATTTTTGTTAGAAGTTGAGAGAGAGGTTTGAAATAGGTTTGGTTGTATTTTATATACTCGTATGTGTGCATAGTGAGGCATCAGAAAAAACTTTAAAATCACAAAATAAAGCTTTATGCGGTAACCGAGGGGTGAACCACTCATGAACATCAGTGTAAATCTTGAACATAGCATGAACATCGGTGAACACCACTGAACACCAAAATCCGGTGTACATATTTTTTGAAGTGGTTCACCCCTCGGTGGTAACATAATAATAAAGCTGAATGCAACATCATATATATGTATTTTGTCATAGTAAGTTGTAATTAACTAAAATATTTCAATATTTTTATTAAACTTTCTTTATTGTTCTCAAAAATGGTGAAATTTTAAATGATATTATTTTTTTTTTATTTTAAATGATATTAATTTTTAAATTCAATGTAGTAAATTTTGCTACTATGAGTTTAAAAATTATTGATAAAAACCACGACTATTTAATTATTATAATAACTGGCAGTTCTTTCTCATACTGATCCTCTAACAGAAAAGTTTTACTACTGGAATTTAATTAAATGACGGGTTTTTGTTTCCACCACTCCATATTTTATTGAAAAATATAATTAAAACAGCGTAGAGGTTATCGGATTGTACATTGGTGTCAGAGGAACTATTACAAATTTCTTCATAGAAAGTTTATAAGAAGATTTGACCTGCAAAAGAAACTGTCCCAAGAAATTGTAATGAGTGTGCTGAAAGATTCCATTCATATTCCGCACAACCATATCTTCTCCAAAACAAAACTGTAATAAAAATATATTTTCAAGAATGATCAACCTGAAATTGTTATTTCGTTACTTGTCAATTGACTGTAGTAAACAGAGTGTGTAAATAAACATATATTCTCTCTCTCTACAAAAAAATGTTTACAAATATTACAATCGTGCAGAAATTTCATTATCATTTAAATTACATTTTTGTCCTTTCCAGATAACACGAACCTTGAACAAACTGTGTAAAAACTTCATTTATAAATGTGACTTTATTAACATTATTTTGTAGTCTCATAGTTTTGAGTTTAGTTGTGTTTTGCTACTGAAATATACAGAAGCGCTTCTGCAGCTATGTGCACTTTCTCCCCCTTTTAA